>VXBS01003359.1:109426-184015 GCA_013400255.1 Sitta europaea
TTTTTTTTTTTTTTTTTTTTAGCTGATGGACTTAGATTTGACTAGGACTTATACTGTAAATAAAATTAGAACTCTTGGTTTCATCCCTGGAGAACTCCCTGTCCCGTGGGGTTGGTTAGGAGCTGTCAGAGGGTTCAGCTCAGAGTCCACTGACACGATGGAAGAAGTGACCTCTAAAGAACATGGAGTTGCTGCTCTCACTGTTGTGCTTTCACAAGAATGATGCTTGGGGTTGGTTCCATTTTTTTCTTCTTTTTTTTTTTTTTTTTTTTTTTTTTTTTTTTTTTTTTTTTTTTTTGGCTCCAGTAACAAAAAAAATGGAATTAAAGCTGAAACCTGAAGTATGTTGATTAAACGACAACCTCATTAATTTCTGTGCAGAACAAAAATAGCTTCATGTGGTCAATGAAAAGCTGATTTGCAGACTGGGGGTCGGATGAAGTGTTCTTTGAGAGGACTCCATTGCCAAGAGCTGTTTCATTTGAAGCTGTGCTCAGCCAGCCAGTGTTACTAATGTTTGATGTTCTATGAATGCTGCAGTATAGAATTGCAATTTGCAGTGGAAACCACTGAGTGAGCAGGATAACCCAGCAGTGCACTGAAAAAGCAGTTCCTTAATTGATCTTGGTCAGGATCTTTGGTTTGTGCTATATTGGGAAATGAACTTTAGGCCTGACACACACACAGAGAAGATCTCTTGGAAGGGCAGCCTCTTTAATGGGATAAGTAAGTCAATGTGCTCCTGAAAATGAAATGTGATATAGTGCTATCATTGCTCTTTCTAAGAACTAATTGGGGAAAAAAAAATATTAAACTGCAGATTTAAACAAAGGAACAAAATTGTACACGTTGTTTCTGCACTCAGTATTCTAAGGCTGAATGTTAAAAGTGCCTTCTGTCTTCAAATCTTAAACCAAATACTTTGTGTTGAACTTGGCAGGCAGAAGTGTCCTTGCTTTAAAAATGAACAAACAAAATTCCCAGCAAACTTGCTGGGGATAGAAGAGTATTAAGAGATCTGGTTTTAGTTTTTAGACTGAGAAGTGGTAGCAGTATTGTTTTCAGTTTAATTTAAAAGGTTGATGTGATTTGGTGAAGTGAAATACTTGTGTTTCAGACTGTGTGACACCAAAATGTGTGGGTTCAGCTACTTTCTGTAATTGGTGCTGTGCTGCTTTTTGCCCTTGTCAGTTCAAAGTATGAAGAATTCCAACTGCATACCTATTTATTTAAAGAACTAATTTAACTCCTTTTTAGCATTTTCATTCTCAAACATGAATGTCAGAGAGACACTTCCATTGTAAGTGGATTTTAAACACTAAGGAGAAACTTGACTGTGAAACGAGCAGTGTTTCCATAGAGCAAAACAAGTTTGGAGATTGAATTCACAAAATGAATATTTCAATTACACCTGGAGTAGTTCTGGTTTGTACCAAGGGTGGAGGTGGAAACTGCTTTTCTGTACAGTTCTGTGGTGTGAGTAACATCTGTTGCATGTAACACTAAATGACTTGTCCCTCGTCTGACAGTTTTAGCCAACAATTCATTAAATGAGTTTTGTATTGACCAGAGTATAGTTAAAGCTTGTCTTGATGTTTAGTTCTGTCTCTCAAATGCCTTCCACTTTGATATTAAGGGGAATGAATGCTGGTGAATTGGTCCCTCAAGGCTTGGCTTTGTTCTCTCCCAAGCCTTGGGGCAGTAGCAGTGTTTAATGTGTTGTATAGATTTTATTTCCACCCATTCTCGTGATCTACACTAAAGGCATCTTTTTTTTTTTTTTCCATCCAAGGCAGAACATGTGCTGCCTGAAAGCTGCTCCTGTCTCACAGCAAGCAGCCATGGAGACAAGTGTAATCCATGAGTACTTGGTCCAATTTCTGGGAAAAAAAAAAAGAAAAAAGCCCCATCAGCTGAAAGTATTGGTGTTGACTTAACTTCACTGTGTCTTGTGCTTGTTCCTGTGGGCATAGTCTGTTGATTCAGTTTGTTCAGTATAAAAGTTTAGGGCCAGATTTTCAGCAGTGCTGTCTGCAGCCCTTGTTTGGGTGCACTTAGGGAGCAAATGGAGCTGGAGTTTGGGCTCTGGGAGAATCTGCAGCCACACTTTGTGCACACCTTGCAAATCTGACCCTTCATTGTGAACTCTTGTCTCGTGTGCTTCCCCTGCAGTTACTTTTTACTGGGAGTGATTTGCTAGAAATGCCCCTGATTTCTCCTGTTTCTCTCTCGTGCTTCAGAAATGCAGCTGGCCTGGAAAAAGGGCAGAATAATCTTAGCAGGAGAAATCTGGACCTTTCTGCTTCCAGTTCTTTTGACTCTTTCCTTGCTGCTCCCAATGATAGAAACAGCATCTTCCTTCCAGTGAAATGGGTTGTGATGGGAATCAGGAGTGCAGCTGTGCCCCCCAGCCAAAACGTGGTGACAAATGTGTGCTTGATACTGGGTTTAACCCTACAAACCCAAAGGCAAATCCTAAAAATTCTCAAGGGTGCAGGAGTCTGGGTAGAGGCAGGTGAATGATCTTTGGGCTGGCAAGGGACAGGGGATGTTACACAGGTCCTTGTTGTGGTTTCAACACTCAGGAGAATGGAAGGGATAAAATTATCCAAACAGAAGTTCTGAATTTGGGCCCTTGCTGCCCCTCTTTGGCTCTCTCAGAATCCCAGATTTCCTTTGGGATCACAGAATATTCTGAGTTGGAAGTTCCCCAGCAAGGGGAGGATTGGGAAAGGCAAAAAAAAAAACCCTCATCCCAAACCCTTCTTAGGAATTAAACATTCCTGAAATCCTTACTGTAAGGTACTTGCTATTCTTTAAGGCCAACAAAGCACTTGAGTCTCGTGGAGGAAATGAATCTTGGAAGTTTCTTGCTGTAAAACATTGGTGACACTGAGGCCAATGAAACATTCCTGAGCACCTTTGAGAGCTGAAGAGACAAATCTTTGCTGAGGAGGTCTCTGAATGCTGGAGTTTGCATTTTTGTGCTGCTGCAGGAGGTCAGGCAGGTGCTTCAGGCAGTTCTGCTCCTCATTTATGTGGGCTCAAGTCAGAGGTTGGCTTTGGTTCTGCCAGTGTGGTTTAAACAGGTCCAGAAAAGATAGGAGGCATTCTGTTACCACAGAACTGTGTTAAGCATGGCCTAGATATTAGGTGTTTATTCTGTATAGTATGTTCCATCAGCTCTTTATTCCCAGTGCTTTCAACTCCAATTCCAACACCCATTGAAAATGGAGTCATTGGGCAGATGTTCCTTTTCTCAATATAGGCTGAGAGATTCAGTACTGGAGGTTTAGGATACAATTTTGCTAACAGGTAAAAATCATGTAAATATGTACGAATTCTATTTGTTGCACATAACTTTTTTGGTATATAAAAAAAAAAAAAAAAAAGAAAAGAAAAAAACCCAACAAAAATAAATGTAGAAATTACCTGTGGATGTCTTGCTGCAATCATTCTTATGCTGCATTCATGCAGTCCAAACATAAGAGCTTGAATGAACCCAACCAGAGGCCTTTTTGGACTCAGTCTGAGCCTTAGAAACTGTTTTTAATGTCAGTACTGTAATTCTGTTTCTAGAAATTGTACCAAGTCCTGTGTTTTTTTCCCCAAGACCTTGTGTGTGTTTAGCAGTAGAAGGGTTAAAGCACTTGATTCTCCCCAGATCCCAGTTTTCCCAGTGGAATTCCTGCAGCTTTGTGTCTGCCTGAGCATTGTGTGACTTGAGGCTTTTTCAATGTTTACAGTTCTTTAAGCAAGAAGAAAAAAAAATCAACCCAACATTGTGATTTTGATCACTTTCTGCTTTATTGGGGCTGCTCAAAGCTGGTCCCACAGACCACAGAATCCCTGGAAACTGCTGGATGTGTCCCTGGATTTGGGGAGAGAGCTGCTGGGCAGGGCAGGGTTTCTTGAGAACAAGCAGGAATTGATTAACCCTCAAATGTGTGCTCGGATTTTGGGGGGCTGAGCTGAGCCCAGGTGTGTAAGGAGTGACCAATGTCAAATCCTCATCTGTGTTTTGGTCAGGTCTGCTGAAATTGGGGAGGAAAATGACTTTTTAAAGGATGATGGTCAGAGATGGAGAGGTTGAAATGACTTTCAAACACTGCTAGTGGGCTTAAATATGGGAACTGCTCATACCATGGTGTGTTTGAACAAATGTCTTTTTGTTGTGCATAGAGTTTTATAGCCTGGGGGTTTAGTTCTAGAGAAAACCTAGGCCTAGCACGGTGTGAGGAATGCTGTAGTGTTGTTTCTTTTCCCTTAAAAACACAAGCAAGATTGTTGTGGAGTCTGCAGTGAACATCTGTGTCCTTCCTCTGCTGGGGAAGGGTGGAAGGTGCTGCTGGTTCCTCGTGTACCACCTCTGAAGGGAACAGAATTTGGCCTCCACATGACAGAATAACAAATATTTCCTTGATCTGGTCAGATTTGGTCACTCCCTGAGCCACTCACCCCAGAGGCAGCTGCAGGCCAGGCACTCCTGCTTTCACCCAGACTGAATTCCAGTCACCAAACTGCAGAACTGTAACTGCCAAAGGCACTGGGTCTGATGCTGCTTTGGGCACAATGCTGGGCACTTTGCAGATTAAATATTCTGAGTTCTGGTGTGATCCATGCCAGGGTAAAGCCTGGCCTGGTGTGCAGCACTGCAGCAGCACAGGGATTTACACCTGGCCCTACCCCAGAGGCCTTCAGGCCACTCTCAGAAAGGTCTGGAACAGAATTTCCCTCTGGCTGCCCCTCCTGAGGTGATATTGAATATGAAGGAAGCCCTTCCACACTGGAAGTGGCATTGTTAGACACAGTTGGTGTCTATTAATGGCAGTTTTGGTACTGTAAAATAAATAGATTTAAGGTTGATGTAGCCCCTCCCTCTCTAACATTGCACCTTGCTGCTGGAACAGGAATTCCAAGCTCTCTCTTGGAGTATGCTGGGTGGTTCACACCCTTCCTGACTGCTGGGAATGCTCAGGATTTCTCACACATCCATCCTGTCAGGCCAGAGCAGCTGCACAAACTGTGCTCCTCTGCACTCCTGTGGGCAGTTTGCTGTGATCTCATAGTGTTAACTCTTAGGGGAGTTTAACTGGAAAACCTCATTTGCTTTAGAGAGATGTGATGTTCATTTAGAGTAACTTAGATTTTGTTTTTAAGTTCAGCATTGAGTTGTATCATGTAATATTTGTTTGGTTTTTGGTTTGTTTTTGGGTTTTTTTTGCCATAAACAGATACCTCAGTCAGGATTTCTTAACTTCAGCTCCTTGAAAGTGAATATTTGTTTTCCTGCCTGGAAACAGGAAGCCTCCAGACATGGCAGAGCAGAGGAAACCAAAGTTTCTGACCTGCTTTGCATCACAGTAACCACTTCAGGTGGGCTAGAAATTGCACTGGACTTGCAAGACTCGAATCAGGCATAAAACTTATTTAAACAGAAATTTAATAACAAGTTCAACAAAATCCCCAGCCACTAAACCCTTTGTTTTCATTTTAGGAAGAGGGAATGTGATGTTATTACAGGAGGAAGACAGCTTGATTCATTTGCAATCTTCCAGTATCTGTCTCTAAGAACAAATGCAGCTGCTTTGGGCTGGCGCTGGCGGGTGAAGATTCCTTTCTTGTTCCCCAAAACTCGTGTGGTCCCTGCAGAGAAGGGATTTTTATTTTATAAAATAAAGAAATAGATAAGCCAGGCTCTTGCAGGCCCTGCTGTGAGCTGTTACAACATAGGTACTAAGTCAGGCCAGCTGGAAGAGACCTCTGCACTTTCCTCTGCACAGGCAGGCACAGAGGGAAGCTTGGCAGGATCCATGGATGTGCCAGAGCAACCCAGCTGCAATTCCTGGTTTTTACAGCTGCTCAGCTGACATTTAATTGGGGTGTGCCCTTTGATTAGTGTTATATCTACAAGAGATTGGCTCCACCTTCAGACTGGATGGAGGAAATGGTGATGACTATTTACTGTCCTGTGTGCTGTCTGGATCCTTGGTGCCTGTTTTAATTTTCATAGATTAGAGAAAAGGATTGCAACATGTGGAGAGACTGGAACTGCAGCTGTGTGACCCTGTCTACATTTTCTCAGTCCTTTTTGATGCTGCTGTTCTGGCCACTGCCACCACTGAGCTTTCCAATGCCTGTCCTGGTGCTCTGCAGGGTATTTTAGAGCTGCTGCCCCTCTCACTGACTGCTCAGCACTGCAGGTGACATAAGCAGAACAGGTGCAGTATTAGATCTCAGCTGTGATTGTTTAATCTCTGTGGGACTGCACTGGAAATTAAGGGATTTTCCCTTCCTTTGTGACTGCACTTATCTATTAATAATGGGTGGAATGTCATGGTGAGACAGCTGTGTGCCACTGTGGCATCTGCTCCTCTACTGCTCAACCTCTACCAAGTTAATAATGGTGATTTAAGGTGCTCTGTTCCCAGGGCAGCAAGTGAGATGTCCCTGAAACTCTGAATTGAGGGTGACCAAAACCCAGGAGCCATCTGGGTCCCTCACAAGCTTCCCCTGTGCATTGTCTCATGTTCCTGGGAGCATCTGTGCAGGAGACAGGATGAGTTCAGCACAGGCAGGGCCTTCCCTCTTGGCTCTGGTCATGCTGGATTTTGTGACAAAAGCAGCTGTGCTGGTGAACAGAGGGCCTTTTGTCCTACCCTTCAGCACAGTTTGTGTGGCATCAACCACTAAACTCCCAGGGAGGATGGAGAGGTGTTTCAGAATGGAAAAAAAAAAAAGCTCACCTTGATTGGTCATGAAATCAGCAAAATTCCAGATGAGCTCCCCCACCACGTACTCCTTCCTCTTCTTGTCGAGGACAGCGTGGTACTCCCTGAGCATGGCCTGCTGGTACTCCTCACTGAACATCAGGGGGGGGTCCTGCAGCCAGCACAGCAGGGAGGGCACAGATCAGCCCAGCAAAGCCACTCCCACAGGCTCAGGAGCTATTCCTGAACAGAAACTCTGGTGTGCTGGTTGTGCTGCATTAACACCATTAGCAAACAGAATTCCAGGGATTCCCAGGGGGAGTTTCTTTGTCCTGACAGGGACAGGAGTGCCACCCCCCCCTGCATGGGACAGCACCAGGAGCCTCCATTCTCCAGGGTTTGCTTTGATTTAAGCAAAGGACAGCTTTTGGAGTCCTATTTAGGCAAAGCTCAGTGGTTTTGGTGGAGCAGGATCCCAATCCTGGAGCCTTCTGGGCACTCCCAGCAAAGCCAGGCCTGGTGGTGCCACCCTCTCCCAGCTCCATTCTGCTGCCCTGGAAGAGCTGTTTCCATCTGGCAAACACCCCAGCACTCACACTGTGCAGCCCAGGCACTGAGTCTGCTCCATATTCACTCTGGATAATGGGTTTCTGGTAGGTTTTGTACCAGTTCTCAAACTGGGCTGTGAGTTGCAGTGGGATCACTTCCAGGTGGCCTGGGTCGTGGTACCAGGAGAAGTAGCTGTTCACACAAATCACATCCACATAGGGAGCCTGCAAAAAACAAGGTGAGAGTGTTTTGGCACAGACTTCAACCTCCTCTTGTAAACCTAAATCCTCCTTTGGGGTCATTTAATGGAATCCAGGTTTATTACACACAGAATGAAGTGTTTCCCCCATCACTCAGGCCCTCCAAACATCATCTCTTTCCCAGAGAAAGAAAAAAAAAAAAAAAAGGAAAAAGGATAAATTTAATAAGCTAACAGCATTAATTTGGCATTTTTCTTACAGATTAGGAAGTCACAGCAAAGAGTTAGACAAGATCAACACGTTTCATTCTCAGGTTTGTTAGAAGTTTTGGTTTTTTTTTGTTTCCAAGATGTCTCTGGCTTGCTGGTACATTTAGATGTACTTTTTCTTTTTGAGTATTGGAATGTGGTTATCAAGTGAGTGGTCAAATATTTTGACTAGCAACTAAATTTTGTGCATCAATGGTGCAATACTAAGACTAAAGCATTCTGCAAGTTATTTGCCATTTCTACCACATGGACAGTGTGATAAAAGGGCACAAAGCCCCCTCAAGATAAAGTGATGTTGTATGTAACTTGTTCAATGTTCTCTTAACATGTTTTGTAATAAAAGAAAAAAAAAAAAAAGTTCTAATATCACACCAGTGTATGAGAGATCTGTTCTTTGGGTTTGTTTGCCTGAGCTCCTCCACTTGGGCAGAGTGGGAATGGGACATCCCAAAGCAGATTCCTGCTGGGCTCCTTTGAATTTAAAGCCATCAGAGGTTGGGTTTTTTTCTGGGATGGGGAGGAAAAACCTCAGAGTTGCAGCCATTCCTGCTAATTAGAGGAGATTTTAGAAGAAATCCAAAGTGTAACCTGGAGCTGGGGTGTGTGGCAGCACCAACTCACCTGCTAGGAGTGATTATTGTACAAGGATCTACCCTGGAAACAAATCCAGGGGTTAAACCCCCTTGGTCCATGCTAGGAAAGACCCAGAAACCCAAGGGAAATGCCTTTTGGTTATTTGTCCAGCTCCAGGGCTTTCACTGTGGAGCTGGAGGAGATTTTGGATTATTCAACACAAACAGACATCTGCCAAAGAAGATCTAGAGCAGTTTAAAGCAGGAATTAAAGCAAAGCTTCCTTCCTTTAGACTTCCACAAGGGTTGTGGGCATTTTAAAGAGGTTTAAGCTTTGGCTTAATTGCAAGTGAAAATCCTGAGCATTAGTAAACACAATCAATGGCATAGCAAAGCATGACAATATTGATGGAATCCAGGGGCATAATCCTGCACACAAAGAATTGTTCTCTCTTACAGATCCTTTTTTTTTTTTTTCCAGCTGGACTACAACTACAGGCTAAGGTGATTTCTACTAGAAACAAAAATGTAAATTTTCTTTAGCCTTTCCCTGCTAAATATCTCCAGTAAATTTAGGGAGGAGGGGCACAGGAAAGGACTATAAAACAAGTGACAAGAGGAGGAAATTTAATGTATGAATTAAAAAAAAAAAAAAAGAAAAAGAAAAAGCTAGAAAATAAAGCAAACTTACACCATGATCAAGAGCATAAGTAGCATCTGTCACAAAGGTGACTGGTCTGGAGGGGTCGAGAGCTTTAGTGTGAGCTATCACTGTCCTGTTTGCAAACAGTAAAGCAAGAGTTCAACAACAGCCTGGAGAAGCACAGCCCCCTCTCCCCAGGCTCTCTGTCCTTCCACCCCCCAGCCAGAGCTGCTTAGGGTTCAGCAGGCAGTGTATCAATGAAATAAAGAGAATATCTGTCACCAAGGGCTGGCCACACCAGCTGACAAGGAGCAGAGTGGAAGCACACCAAGCACAGCACGTGGGGTGGTGCCAGCAGCTTAGAACTGGAAGGGACAGTGAGTTGGAGGACAAAGCTGTAAAAAGGACAATGGGAAATTTCTGAACAACTCCTGGGAGGTGTTCTTGAGGCCCTGTGCCACAGCAGGCAGAGGTGGGGTGCTCTGGAGGAAGCTCTGAGGGATGGGAATGGGACAGTCAAGCTCTGCTGCTGCCCTGTGTTGCAGGAACAGCCTGAAGAATGAAACTTCACAGTTCTCTCCTAATGCACCTACAGCTCCCAGGGACAGTCTTACAGAGCTCTCTCTGGGCTATCCAAAGCTTAAATCTCTTTAGAAATAAAACCAGTGGCTTGGAAGTGGGGAGCCACAGAACAAACAAGCAGCACTAACTGCAGAACCTTGTGTTCAGAATGAAAGGCCAGTTATTTTACAGCTTTGCTGTAATTCTCAAAGCACTCATCTTCCAGTGCTAACAAGAACATTCCATTCTCACCAGGTCTGATTTTACTTAACCCTTAAGGCAAGAAGAGATGCTCAAACCAAGTGGACTCCTGGTAATTTTGTGGAGTCTTGGTGGTTCAGAACACGTTGGGACAGTTCTGACCATCAGTTTGACACGTGCAGCAGTTCCATTCCAGTTTACATCTGCAGGTTCAGTTCCAGGGCTCCCAAAAAATGCCTGCCCTCCCTTTACTACTTCTTTGTGCCATCCCAAAGGAATTAGAGGCATCACTGCCAAGGGATGAGGAGCAGAGGCACTTACTTGAAGTAGTGAGCAGCTGGGGGCAGCTCCGACGCCGGCTCGTTGGCCACTGACCACATGACCACTGAGGGCCTGTTCTTATCCCTGCGGACCAGCTCCTCCATCACAGCCAGGTGATGCTGCAGGGACTTGTTCCCAAAGCTCTCTCTGGAAGACAGAAGGAGGTGAGGGTGCAAAATCCATCCCCTCCACCTTTCCCTGTGAAAACTCAGCCTCTGGGCACAGCAGAGCCTCGATGCTGAGGATGGCTGAGGATGCCTTCTGCCCTATTTCCCCCAAGTTTGCTGCACAGTTCAGGGCTGTGGTTTGGCCTCGTTAACAGAGCCATGTGGCAAAACGTGGCAAAATGCCCTCTGCTTGCCCAACGCCACGAGGCACCGGTGGCGCAAGGGCAGATTTCCCCAGAGAGCAAAGTACTCCCACTATCAGCACAACGGGTGGGACCCTGGGGACCAAAGGGTAAGGGGACACTTGGAAGCAGCTCTGAGAGGAGCAGAGGGGCAGGGCAGGGCGTGCTGGCAGCTCTCACGGCAGCTTGATGCCCACGGCGGGGCTCTCGTCGATGACGGCGATGCCGTAGGCGTCGCACAGGTCCATGATCTCCTCGGCGTACGGGTAGTGGCTGGTGCGGAACGAGTTGGCCCCCAGCCAGCGCAGCAGGTTGAAGTCCTTCACAATCAGGGGCCAGTCCAAGCCTTTGCCACGGATCTGGGGGGTAGAGAGGATTCACCCCTTGTGGGCACAGCCTCCCTGCTTGATCCTGTCCCAGAGCTGCCTGCCAGCGGCGCTGCCCAGGGTGGGGAAGCCGGCAGCTGCTGTCACAGTCATAGGGGTTTGGGTTGGAGGGGAACTTAAAGCTCATCTCATTCCACCCCCTGCCATGGGCAGGGACACCTTCCACTAGCCCAGGTTGCTCCAAGTCCCATCCAACTGGCCTAGAATGCTTCCAGGGATGGGGCAGCCACAGCTTCTCTGGGCAACCTGTGCCAGGGCCTCAACACCCTCACAGACTGACTGAGTGTCAGCATGTCTGACTGAAAGCTGTGGCTGGGAGATGCTCCAGTGTTTCCACCAGCACATCCATGTGCACTGAGGGATGTCAGGACTGTGGCAGGACCGGGCATGGTGTGCCCTTAGTGCTTAGCCTGGGAGGAGAGCGTGAGGAAACAGCTCCTTGGAGAGGGGAGGGGAGGCAGTGCAGGTGCCTCCAGCAGTGTGAGCTGAGGTGGCCCTGCTGTCCCTGCCACACTTACATCTGCATCCTCGTGCTTGTTGACCCCGTGGAAGTAGAAGGGCCTGCCGTTGATGAGGAACTGGGTGCTGGTGACGTGCACGGTGCGGATGCCGACCGGGAGCGCGTACACATCCTCCAGCAGCACCCCGCCCAGCTGGGCCTGCAGCCTCACCTGCGTGTCCAGGGAGGAAGGGGAGGGGTCCTCACAGGGGTGCCCAGGGCTCCCTCCCCTCTCTGAGAGGGAGATTTGGCCCCACATCCCTTCCCAGCACTGCCTGTCCCTCGCTGCTGCTGCTCAGGGGGAGCCAGCTCTGACTGAACAAAAAATAGAAATCCGAAGTGTGGAAGCTGAATGAGCCCCTGGATGACCCTTCTGGCACTTGCTCATCCCAAAAACTTCAGTGTCTTTTCCCCATGGCATCCCCCCAGGCCATCCCTGGACCTTGATGCCAGGCAATGCCTGGCACATCACCTGCTGGAAACCCAGAGCAGCTCATCCTCCCTGAACATCACTCCTGATCCTTAACTCCCACAGAATCACCCAGGCTCAAGCTGCTGAACTCATCATCTCCCTGGAGGGGATGGACTGGGCCCTCAGTGTGAAGGGCCAGCACCTCAGAGCACACTCCAGGAATGCCCTTCTCTCTGCCAGACCCTTCAGAAGCTGCCAAAGCTTGATTTGATTACTGCCTAATTAGCAGAGCCCCTGTGGCCACACGCACAGAGCCCATGAGAGGAGAGCACAGAGGATGGGCCATGTGGCAGTGCCTCAACCCTCTCAAACACACACCCAGAGGAGGAAATGCCACTTTACCTCCAAGGAGTACAGGTATCCAGGGTTCTCGTGCATCAGGTAAGGCCACCAGAGGTTTGGGTTGAGGACTTTGAGCTCTCCCACTGGGCCATCACCTGTAGCAACCACCTTCCCCTCTTGGTCACGTAAACTCAGGGATAAGGAATTGGCTGTGCTGCCAACCACTGACACCTGATACTGCACCGTGGCTGGCTCAGAGGAAACAAAAGACAATCAGAGACTGCAAGAGGACAGCTCAGCCTCAGCAAAAAGCCACTAGGAAACAAATTCAATCAGACTGGTGCAGGATATTTGCCCTGCTTCCCTGTCACCTCCATTTGGAGCTTGAGGGAGCTGCTCTGCACCTACCAAGAGTGTCTGAGGAGGTGGTTGTGACAGTGATGTCGTCGATGTAGGCAGCAGGAGTGGTGTAAAGCACAACTGGGCGGTGGATTCCAGCATAATTAAAGAAATCAAACCTGGTGTTCTGCACAAAATAGTTCTTGGGGTACCTGAGTGAGCAAGACAGGAGAACTGGCTGTGTTACACTTCATTACACAGCTCAAGGCAGCATGTGGATGCTGGCAGTGCACAATAACCATGTAAAATATCTTTAGGACAGGCTGGAGCTGTCTTTCAGCTGCTACACTGAAGGATTTAGCAGTTAACAAAGAAGTTAACCAAGATTTTGATCCTTCAGGAAAGCTGGTACTTCCAACTGAATCCAAGCTTCTCAAGCACTCCCTTGATTCAGCTTGACAAATCCCCCAATCTGAGCCCCCTGTGCACACAACAGAAGCAATAACTCACTGCTGGCTCCCCACAACACGAATCCACCACAAAGACAACCCCAGAGAGGCATTTCTGAACCAGCAGCTGAGTGAACTGTGAGTGAAACCCCAGGAACTCACCTTGCTTTGTCAGCCATGTACTGGATGGTGCCTGGGGGCAGCGTGTGGGGGCTCAGGGTGTTGTTGAGGGCCACAGTGATGCGGCACAGGGTGTCTGGGCTGCCCTGCACCACGCTGCTGATGTCAGCCTCAAAGGGCAGGTGCCCCCCTTCGTGTTCCACCACCTGCACCCCGTTCACCCACTGCAAGGAAAGCACAAAAAATGAGTTATTGGGATTTTTTTGGAAGCCCAGTTACAAGGTGTTGCAGTCCAAAATGCAGAGAATGTTTCTCTGCATGTTTTGAAGGAGCTGAACCCCCTGACAAACACTGTTTTTAACCTTTGTCCATGGAAAGGGCTTCCTAGGCTTTGGGATGAAACAGAATTCTCAAGAATGTCACTTAGATAGTAGCATAGTGTGTCATTTATCACAGGGTGAGAAATTTAGATTTTGGGGTTTGTTAGGATGGTGAGTAGATGAAGACAAGGTGGAGGATCCTTGTAGTTTTTAGGCTTCCTTCTCCTTCTTCATCTACTCCATGTTCTGCAGTGTTGGGGGCACAGGGTGATTGGTCACAATTTGCCACAGTGTAGAATTATGTGAATAGAAATTTAGTTAGTTATTGGTAGGAAAATAGAAATTATGTAGGTTCTTGGTGATAATTGGGTGAACTATCTTTAAGAGAACTTTGATTCTGTGTGCTCAGGGCCTTTTGGTGTCTGTTCTCCCTCACACTAAGCTGGTGTAAAGCCTGGTGTGCTGAGATTGCTGAGAAGAAAATAATAAACAGCCTGGAGAAGGAGAACGACCAAGAGTCCAGTGTGCCTTCTTTCCTAACCAGAACTTCTGCAAAAAAAGGGGAGAGACGTGGGAGAAAAGAACTCTCACACAAGGAACACCTGGGCCCTGGATCCTCAAAGGATCTTTGAGGGCCCAATCTTGATCTTTGAGGGCTCTCCCTTGGCTGGGAGCTAGGTCTGTGCCACTGGGGGCCACAGTGACAGATCCATGTCATTTGGGGCAGATCTATTAATGAAGAAACGTTTTGTTACCAATCTCAAACCTGCAGGATCAGAGAAGAGAAACTGGAATTCATTCTTTTTGGGGGACAACAGGCACGAGTTCAGAAGGGGGTGCAAAACCGAGGCAGGGACGCGTTTGCTGAACAAACCCTGCCAGTGATTTAGTGCAGCCTAATTTGGGAAGCGCGGGGCCAGCCCCGAGGCACGTACCACGATGGAGTAGTAATGGGCACTGCCGAAGCGCAGCACCACCCTGGGGGCGGGATCGCCCTGCAGCCAGCGCCGGGGCAGCAGCACCTCCTTCTCGTACCACACCCAGCCGATGTAATTCTCCAGGCTGGGGTCCTGAGTGATGTCGTTGAAGCTGGCAGGCACTGGCATGTCGATCACGGGGCCGGTCTGGCAGGAATTGCGTGGAAAAGGAAGGAACAGAGCGTTTAGAAAGAGGAATTTTACTGCTGGAGGTGTCCCCTTCCACTGACAGTCTTCCCCTTTGCCAAGGGGAAATTCTTGGGAAAAGCTGTTTAAAAAAACCCAAAAGCTTTAAAAGCTGAGATGTCTCACAGCTCCTATACAAGCTCTAATTAGCACCAGGCACAGGAACCTGCCTGTTCCTACAGGAAGCAGCTGCTCCTTTCTTTTCCCCTCTTGCTGTGCAATGAAATGTTTTCATTAATGGCTCTGGCATCATGCAATCAGAGAAGTGAGGGGGGGAACCCACAAGCCCAGGTTGTTGTTTCAGTGAGAATTTTCTCCTACACAGCTCCAGAGCAATGTGGGGGTTGTGGTGCTGTTTGTCAGCCAAGAGCTGGAGTAAAAGGGTAACGAAATAATAGATATTTTGGGCAGTAATGGATATTTTGGGATGAGTTCAGCCTTTCTCACTGCCTGAAAGCAATAGAGATTCCTTGGGACTGCAACAGAATCCATTCAGTTGCTCATTCCAATATGAAGATTAGAGGGAGGCAGTGTCACAGTACGTTGAATATTGAGGAATCCAGATGCTGCTGCCAAACAGAGCTGTTAATTTTCAGCACTTTCTGCACTCAGGATGTTGCACAAAGGAGTTTTGCAGCTTCTCCTTTCCTGGAGAAGCCTCGGGAAATGGAATGAGGAAGGTCTGGGCACCCAGGGTGGGCATCATGTGCACGGCTGACTCAGCACTGCCAGTGCAGAGAGCCCAGCGCCCTCATCAGAAAATCCTAGTGGGAAATCTTGGATGGGGAAGAGGATTTTGTAGTATCTGATGCAGGAAAACCCTTGCCTGGGCTGGCCAGATGCTGTGTGTCCTTCAGGGAGATTCTCTGAGGTCTAAAACAGGCTGAGTGCACTCATCTAAGCCTCTCTTTGAAGGGGCATATTTCAGGATTCCTCTCCTCTGGCAAAACTTCCAGAGCACAGTGCCCTTCACCTCTCCTCTCCTTCCACAATCCGGCAACAAAATCGGCCAAAAGGCTAAAAGCAGAAATAATAAACCGTTTATCCACTTCACGCATAAAATCCATAACTCTTTTCTGTCAGGTAGTGCAGTTAATCCCCAAGCAGAGCCCAGTCGCACCAGCACCACCAGCGCTCTGAAACTTTGGGCTGAACAATTCCCAGTGCCTTCTCCGGGCACTTTTCCGCTGACCGTGGGAGCTCAGCGCCGGGCAAGGCTGCTGCAGCACGGACACCCCGGGGTGACCGGGGCTCATCCGCCCCAGGGGCCGCTGAGCAACCCGGGCAGGGCCGGCACCGTGGGGAAGAAGGCGAGGAAAGAGGAAGAGAGAAGGAACGAAGCGCAGCCCCCGCAGCCCGGTTCGCAGGGGGGAAAACAAAAGAGCGCAGCCCGGGGATGGGCCGCGCCCGCCCCGCGCCCCGCTACCTGCCGGAGCGGCCGCCGGTACCAGCGCTGCGCGAAGCCAGCGTCCCTGCCCGGAGACAGATCGGCGCGGAAGCTCCAGAGGCCGCCGAGCTCCTTGCGCTCGCGGGAGGGGGTGTCCCGGGGCTGCAGCATCCCGGCGGCTCNGATCCCTGTCACGGTACCGATCCCAGTCCCTATCCCGATCCCAATCCTGGTCATGATCCCTGTCACTGTCCCGATCCCTGTCACGGTACCGATCCCAGTCCCTATCCCGATCCCAATCCTGGTCATGATCCCTGTCACTGTCCCGATCCCTGTCACGGTACCGATCCCGGCCACGATCCCTCCCCAGCGAGATGAGCGATAACAGAGTCCCACAGCGGCCGGGTCCTGTCCCGCGCTCCCCTCCAGACAAAGCCACGAGTGTCCCGGCGGAAAGGCTCCTCCAGGAACCTTCAGGCTCTGGATCGCTGGATTTCATCGAGCGGTGAGTCCTCTCCCTCTCCCTCTCCATTTGTTACTTAGGGGTTTAAAATGTATTTATCACCTGCTTTTACGTATTCATTAATTCGCTTACTTATTTACACATTCACGTATCACAGAATCATTTAGGTTGGAAAAGACCTCTGGGGTCACCTCAGCATCACCACCCTGTGACCCAGAGCAGGGCACTGGGTGCCACGGGCACTCTGCCCCTGAACTCCTGCAGGGATGGGCATTCCACCTCCCTGCTGCCCGTTCTGCTGTCTGATCACCCTTTCTGGGAAGGAATGTCCCACCTAAACCTCCCATTCAGCACAGCTTAGGTTTATTACCTGACACCTTTCCAGTTAACTTAATGAAGGGGCTGAAATCCATCGTTAGGACCTAAAGCCTCAGCCAGGGTTCCCAGCTTGCTTACTTTTGGTTATTTCTTTATTGCCAGCTTGCTTACTTGTATTTATTGTCAGAGTCACTTGTGGAAGTGTGAAGGTTAAAAATACCTGGAAATGGCAAAAAGGGCGCTTGGGGGAGAAGAGGGAGAGTGAGCTGTTGAAGAATCAAGACGCAAGCTCAGGATTTCAGTGAACTACAGCGCGTTTAACTGCAGACCAGTGGCACAGGCACAACGCTGCAGGCACGGGATCTCTCCCCACACTCTAAGCCTGCTCCTTGAGCCTCTTGAGCAGCTCCCGCAGCTGCTCGATCTGGGCGGACACGCTGCTCTTGGCGGTGCCGCCCGCGGCCGTGTACTGCTCCACGCTGCTCACCACGCTGAACACCTGTGCCACGTCGCTGCCAAACAGGGGGCTGGGGGCACAGCGGGGCTGTCAGGGGGCTCTGGGCTGCTCCACGGTGGGTCTGGGCATTTTGGGGAGTGAAATAACACACCTGATGTTCTGCAGCTCCTCCAGGCTGAGGTGGTTGATGGTGATGCCTTTGGTCTCAGCCAGCTGGACGGCCTTGCCAGAGGCCATGTGGGCTTGTCTGAAGGGCATCTGCAGGGGGAAGGGGATGGGGCAGAGGGGACTCAGCTCAGTTACTCTGCATCCAAAGGAATCCCAGCTCCAGCTCTCCCTCTGGCACTTACTCCCTTCCGAACCAGGTAGAGAGCCAGGTCAGTAGCCAGCATCTCCGGGCTCAGTGCCCTCTCCATGCTCTCCTTGTGGATCTGCAGGAGGAGGATCCCAGGGAAATGTTACCATCAGCTCCTCCTTGGGACATGTTAGTGGTCAGGGGAAGGGGAATTCATTGGGAGCTCTAAAAGAATGCTCTGACCCCCTGAGCAGAGGGGACCAAACTGAGCAGTGTGGGTGAGGCACTGAAGAGTTTTTATTTGGGAACAATCTGGAGCTCTGCTCTCTGTTTTAGTCACAGAAGACACACTGTTAGGATGATGAATAGTGAGAGGATGAGAAGAATCTTTACCTGGAGGGTGGAAATTACTCCAGTGGCAACCTGGAGCACAGCATTCAGGGTGTCTACGACATCAAAGACAGCCTCCTTGTCCTCCTGTGTTGGAATAAAAACTCCCCAGGCTGAGCAGCCCAGCTCTCCTACCTCCTCCAGGCAGCAGGAGAGATGGTGTGAGGGACACAAGGGCTTTACCTGCAGGTCCTTGTTGTAGGTGCTCGGGAGTCCTTTGAGGACCATGAGGATTGCAGCCAACTGCCGAGGGAAACGGGAGAGGCAGGGAGTGAGGTACAGAGCAAAGCACAGCCCCAGGGCAGGTCCAGAACCCACAGTTGTTTACAAAAAAAGGGCAAGAGAAAGGAGATTGTGCAGCCCCATATGAGCAGTTTCCTCTCCCTCTTGCCCCCTGCTGGGGCTCACCCGTCCGAACACTCGCCCGGCTTTGCTGCGGATCAGCTCCAGACTGTCGGGGTTCTTCTTCTGAGGCATCAGGCTGCTGCCAGTGCTGGGTGGGAGATGAGAGGAGAGCACTGGTGAGCAAAACCCTCATCCATACACACACATCGTCACTGACCCAGCCCTCCAAAAGCAATGTGTAGGAGCCTCTTCACTGCACTCCTCTTTAGGGTGTAGGAAACCAGTGATCTAAGTTGCTCTTTGGTTTTGCACCTTGTCTGGAGCTGCCACACAGCCCCACCTCTCACAGAGAAACTTAAAATGGAGGGTCCCCCTCCAGGCTCCCCCAGGGTGGTATCAGCAGGTCAGACTAAGTGTTAGTGTGACTTCAGGGAGGGTGGGCTGTGGTTGTGCCACCCTGCAGACAAGGAGTCTGTTGGGATTGCAAACCCAGCCAGGCCAGGAAGGGCTCTGGTAGCATTCCCAGCACAGGAGGAAGTTCTCTCTGCCAGCAGGACCTGGACAGGACTTGCTGGGCTGAACACAAACTTGGTTCTGTTACCAGAATGACAAATAAGTGACCATTACTGAGGAATATTCACCCTGAGGTGCCTTTGGGCCAAGCCCTTGATGCTGGGTCAGCCTCGTGCACAGAGAGACCCCAACCATTGCCTCAGCCAGGCTGGGGGAAGCTGAGGGGAAGAGGCTGAGGGGGGAGCTCTGCCCAGAGCTGAGACCTACCTGTAGGCATCAGAGAGGGTCAGGAAGCCAAACTCACTGGTGCTGTAGATGATGAGATCCTCAGCCATCTTGCTGAGGTGGATCATCAACAGGGTGGCAGCAGAGAGGAATTCCACTGCAGAGAAAGTAGAAAATCAGGAGGGGAACAAAGTGCTTGGACAACCCTGGGAACCCTGAGTGAGGCTTTAGCTCCTCATGATGGATTTCAGCTCCTTCCAGTTAACTGGGAAGGTGTCAGGAGCTGCTTCCCACAGAGCTGGGAAGGTTTGGCTGTGCTCACCCACAAAGTCCCTCTCGCTGACGGCATCCATGCTGTTCAGGCTGATGGAAGCAAAGTCCAGCTCTGCAAGGAAGGGGATGGACACAGGAGGTCACACTGGCCCTGGCAGGAGCCTCAATGCACCAGGCTGCCCCAGTGATGGTGACTTTTTATCTATTCATTGCCCTCCACCCCCTTGTTCAAGTGCTCAACCCATCCAAAGTAACATTAGAACAAGGTGCTGATGCTTCCCAAAATTCCAAATATTATGAGCAGTCCCATTCCTCAGTCCCAGGGAGACTTTTACCACAACACAGAAGTTCTCTATCGATTCCCAGGGGGTTTCCAGCCAGAGCTCCACTGCCAGGGGAGAAAGAACCAGAAGTCACTCATGGTATCCAAACTGATACCTGACCAAATCTGAGCTCTAGTGATGACACCTCTCTGAAGATTTCTTCCCTCCTCCAGTTCACTTTGATGTCACAGTGCAGTCTGAGGTTTATCAAACCCTGAACTCTGAACTAAACCAGAATTTCTCTCCCAAACAGGAAGACTTGCTTAATGGAAGCTTTGTAATCCTTGATTTTCAAGAATGAATAGAAAAATATTTCTATGGTGAGAGTCTTTGGAGAGGGAAGCTGGGCTGCAGTGTCTGTGGAACAGAAACCCCAGTAGCTTAGGGGATGGACAGATCTGCCTCTTGTCTTTATCTCAGAGCAATGTGAGGGCTGAGGATCACAGCAAAAAATAAAATTTACCTTCCCAAAGGCAAGACATTGATCCTCTTTTTTATCTCTCCCAGGCGCTCAGAATCGCGGGTCAGAGCAACAGCATGGCTGGGGAAGGACAGGAGAGGTGAAACAGGGAGATGAAGCTGGAAAATATCCCACTGCAGGAGGTGGGAATGGCCAGAGGATGGAGAACAGGGAGCTTCCCAATCCATGCTTGGATTCCCAGCTGGTCAGAGCCTCACAGAGAATTCCTGTTCCAGTTTTCAGGGCTCCCTCTGGTTTGTCAGCACCCCTGGGTGTCCCCTGAGCAGAGCAGGGCCTGAGGGTGGAGAGGGTGGGAGGTGCTCACCTGAGCAAGAACTGGCTCCATCGGATGGGCTGAGCTTTCTGCAGGTGGGTGTAGCCAGGCAGGATCACATCGATTTCTCTGGGAGGGAAAGGACAGAGAGGTGAGCAGCAGAGCCAGGAGGGACAGGGACAGGGACAGGTCTGTAACTCCCTGCACAGGACATCCTGCAGCTGCACTGTCAAAGGACAAGCCTAGGAATCTCCTGCCCCCAAAAAGGCCAAAGTTATGGCAAACAGGGACTGTGGGAAAGGACTCACATGGCAGCACGTTCCACCAGGGTCTCAATGAGCTGCAGGAGGTGTGTGGAGATGATGGAGAGGGAATTCTTCATGAACAGCTTCAGGTCAGTCACAACCTGTGGGAGATTGGCCACAGTCAGGCCAAGAACAATGGGACAGATTTGGTGACCAAATATTGCTCAGCAGAACCCCCTGGCACCGTTCTTCCCTCCTGGTTCTGTGTGATGGGAAGGGAAATCTTCCTCCCGTGGGATGCATCCCTGGTCACTGATTTGGGAAAGTGATGTTGCTTTCCATGGACAGAAACAAAATCCATTATTTTCAGTCAGATATTGTCAAATTTGAAGCAGAAAATTGCCAACCAACACAAGCTGATAATCCTGGGGAGGACTGATCCTGAAAGATGTGTGCATCCAGCCAACAGGGTCTGGGGTTCTGGAGGTTTTCAGAGATGTCAGTGGAATTTTGTGGCCTTTTACCACCAGGATGCAGCTCTGCAGATCCCACTCCCCTGGGGGGATGAGTCACTGCAGCATCATTAGATTAAAACCCTTAATTTAAAGGGAATACAGGCTGGAGTGTATCAGGGCAGAGAGATGGCATAAAAATATTCAATTAAAGAACTGAGCTGGAGGAATACAAAGGAAGAAAAGAAAAGATTCTGTCCATACCTGATCATTCCTGCTTCTGCCAGTGTGCAACTTCCCAGCTACATCTCCAATCAGCTCCTGAGGACAAGAGCAGGAATTCTGTCAGGACCTCTGTGTTCTACACAGGACAATCCACAGGAGCAGATCTCCCTGCCTGGAAGGGACTCAGCTCCAGGATGCTGTGAGTAACCAGGGAATGTGTTCTGGGGAAGGGCAGGTTTGGCTTCTGTGCTTGTAGAGCCCCAAAAGGGGCTGTGGGACCCTTGGCTGTGGCCCAGGGGGTTCAGTGCCAGCAGCTCTAAAGGGATTTCACAGAGGGACAGAGGCACAAGCCCTTAATGTCAGGCAGAGGATGAGGAACAAGGAGGGGCCAAACCTTCAGCCTGCGCTCGTGGGCAGTGTGGATATCCTCATCAGTTTGTTTCAGCACAAAGTCTCCCTTGGACCACTCCTCAGAGATCTGCAAACCCCAGAAACCCCAGTCAGCCACAAGAGTGATTAAATGCAGGGAGGCTGCTCCCAGGTCAGGAGCCATTCATTCACCTGACAGTTTTTGAAGGGCAGAAATACCTTTTCCAGGCCACTCAGGATCTTCTCCAGCTCAGTTTTAGAGAGGATCCCAGCCTTCTCCAAGGCTTTGGCATAAGCCATGCTCCCCTGGATGTCCACTTCAGACAGTCTCTGGTCATAGCTAATGGAAGCATTGAGCATCTCCATGATGGGATCTGTGCTTCCACTGAATCTTCCACCCCAGAGTTTATTCCCCTGAGAGAGAGAAAATAGCTAGTTAAAGAGACCTAATGACTTCAGATAAATCCTGTGCAGTAAATAACATCCAGAGATCCATTTATCTGCTACAGAGGCCATGCTCAGCTCCTTCCAGTGTGACAGCACTGACCTGAGAGTCCCCTGGACTCCAGGATCTCTGGCAAGAGTTGAAGAGCTGGAGAACACATCATGGTCAGTGTTATCTACCCCTGAGCTCCAAGGGCTGCCCCAGGAACTCTCCAAGAGATTTTACATCTGCAGGACTCTGCTGGAAGTCCTTGAAATTAATTTCAGGGAAAGATGCAAGACCAGCACAGATTTCTGTTTTGAGGCTTTGTAAAGGGAGGAAAGACAAAGCAGTCAGTAGGATTAGAGTGACATTAATATCCTCAAAATGCTTTTTGTGCTGTTTAACTAACAGATTCTTCTCTGACTGCCAAAGAGCTGTGGGCCAGCACAGAAACAGAAGTGGGGTTTTCCCATGCAAACCAGGATTCCTGTGGTGACCTCAGCCCCTGGATTGTGTCACCCACTCCAGAGTGACCAAAAGCTTGTGCAGGGTTCCAGCTGTGCCCCACAGCAGGGCGTGTGTTGTGTGGGAGCTTCTCCAGCAGTGATTCAGAGCCTGGGTGGCCTCACCTGAGCTGTGTCACCTGCTCAGGGGCTTTTTGCTTGCCCAGGTCAGACAACTCATGAGGTTTTAATTCTGCCAGGCTTGCACTGAAGTGGGTAAAAATTTTACTTGGGCAGAGATAATTTATCCAAGACTACAAAAGCAACTCTTCAGTGCTACCAGGCACAAAAAGGAATTGGAGGACACCTGAAGGAAGGGACTATAAATACAGCTGGCATTGCAGAGTGGATAATTATTAATCTACTTGATTTTTTAAACGCTGCTGGCAAGTTTCTTCTCATGCTGGTCACTATAATTTCCATGGACAGCAAGGAGCTGGCAGGACAGCTAGAGGCTGATCTGTGCCAGGGCTTTACCAGACAGACAAAACACTGTTGAGTAACCTTAAAAATGTTTTCCCTGGTGACTGTTTCCATGTCCCTCTGCCTGAAAGGACAACAGGAGAGAGCCTACAGAGGTGAGGGTGTAGCCATGTGTAGAAGGCAGCTTTGTTAGCTGAGGGAAGGCAGAGAGGGGAATCAGAATTGAAAAAGAAGTGTTAGAGCTCCTCAGCACTCATTTGGTGCCCACAGGAGGAAAATTAATGCTAAATTAAAGGCTATTCCAGAGGCTCAGCACTTGGCTGGGGACCAGGAATATCCAGGTAAAACTTCAATGTTTAAAGCTTCCCATCAAAGCAAGAAGCGTGTCAGCAAGAAACATTGCAACATACACATTTATAATTGGGAAATCAAAGCTGGAAGATTCATTTTAGGCATCTCCGGGACTCTTTGGAGCAGTGGCTGTGCAGCCTGGCAATGACAGGCGCTGCCTGGAACGTGGAGCAGCGATTTGGAGAGCAGAAAGTGAACTCGCCAGGATGCCTGGTCACGTCTCGTCTCGGCAGGGAAGGAAACTGAAAATGCAGCTTTTGTGCCGAGCGCTGTTTACACAAGCTGCTGGGAAGTGCCTGAGCACGAGTCCCAGGCACGGCTATCGGCCTTTCCCAGGGAGACAGAGGCAAGAGGCTCCGGGGCAGCTTCGCTCGGCTGAGCGCCCCGCACACCCCGGGAAGCAAAGTTCTGCTCACCTCGGCTGCTGCCATCGCGGCCGGGCCGGGGACACTGCGGGGCGGCTCGGGCACAGATCTGTCACAGTCCCGAGCCCAGATCCACTCCCGGTGCCGGGCCCGATCCTGGTCACAGGCACGATCCCAGCTCCGGTGCCGATCCCAGCTCCGGTGCCGATCCCAGCTCCGACCCCGATCCCGGTCACAGCTCCGGTGCCGATCCCAGCTCCGGTCCCGATCCCGGTCACAGCTCCGGTGCCGATCCCAGCTCCGACCCCGATCCCGGTCACAGCTCCGGTGCCGATCCCAGCTCCGACCCCGATCCCGGTCACAGCTCCGGTGCCGATCCCAGCTCCGACCCCGATCCCGGTCACAGCTCCGGTGCCGATCCCAGCTCCGACCCCGATCCCGGTCACAGCTCCGGTGCCGATCCCAGCTCCGACCCCGATNCGGGCCGGGGACACTGCGGGGCGGCTCGGGCACAGATCTGTCCCGGTCCCGATCCCGGTCCCAGCTCCGGTTCCGATCCCAGACCCGGGCCCTGTGCCGATCCCAGCTCCGGTGCCGATCCCAGCTCCGGTCCCGATCCCAGCTGCAATCCTGGTCCCGATCCCAATCCCAGTTCTGGTTGCGATCCCGGCTCTGTCCCGATCCCGGTCCCAGTTCCAATCTCCACTCCCGGTCCCAGCCCCGCTCCCGCCGCTCGTCCCGCCCGCCGGGGCGGGGTGTCCGGGCCGGCCCCGCTCCTGCTCCTGCTGCGCAGTGCCACGGTTTGTCCCCGAGCCTTACAGCACACTCAGGAACGGCCTCGCCGTTTTCTTGTCCCCTGTCGGGGTTTGCTGTCCTTTAACCAGCCCCGCTGGCGTAATTCAACTGGGAAAGAACCTAATCCAGGTCCTTGGGTCCTGCTCTGCAGAGCAGGATGCTGCCGGTGCCATCCAGCTGCCTCTGGCGGCCCCTCAAGCTCCTTTCACAGCTGGATTTCCAGTGTAGCGCCCTCAGTATCCATCCAGAACAAGGCTCGGATTCTGTATAGCCACCAATTAATTCACTGCTTCTCAAACATTTCCACTCATGATTATTCCTTTTTCTCTTTCAGACTTCCAGGCTTGAGGATGCACAGACCATCAATCACACTGTCTACACTGAGAAAAACTTTTTGAACCGTTTTGTTGCCAGATTCCTTCTTCTTCTGAAGTCATTCACTTTTAATGCTTCTGGTTTTCATGTTCATCCTTTATGGATGTCCAAACTCCAGGCTTTGACAGGAGGTTGCTGAGGGTTTGGAAGAAAGGTGAGCACAAGATTTACATCAGAGTGACCCAGCTGATAATCAGCCTAAGTGAATTTCTGGCTCAAGTGCCTTCCTGTGGCCTGTAATAAGCAGGGGTTTGAAACCAAACCCCAAATCCCAATGAGTCAGAGGAGGGTGAAAGTCTGAAGACACTCTGTAATTGACTGTGGAGTTCCACAGGCCCCTCCAATCTGAAATATTTCACAATTTTAAGAAAAGGGTGGATTGGTGGGAAGTACCAGTGACTGTAAACTGCTTATTTAAGTAAGAGACTAAAATGTTGTAATCTGCTCCTTCTCTTTTCCTTTCATTCTGGCCCTGTGTCACCCAGCACTAGCCATGAGGGACAATGCCAGACTTTTGCTGCTGGGAGCAAGAGAAAATCTGTTCAGCTGAGGATCTGAAGAGAAGGAACCAGAAGAAACAAACAGGAAAAATAAGGGGAGTGGCAAAGATCAAGAGAGTTTATAGGAGAAAAAAGAACTGTGAGAGGGAGGTGAGGAAACCTCTGTTCTTCTGACTCTGTAGGTGTTGAGTGTTGGTGTTACCTGTGGCTTTCTTATTCCTTTAGCCTGGCAGCTGAGTGTGCCAAAGTGATTTCCTGGCCACAGGTGACCAGTCTGGAGAGTGAGGCGTGAGCCAAAACAGGAACTCAGCAGGAAGGAAGGGAGCAAACACAAAGGAGGTTTGTGCAAAGGTAATTGAAATGTGTTGCTTAAATGCCAAGGGGATGGATTTGGTTTAAGGCCAGAGTAAGGAGAGATTGAGAGTGGTGAGAAGTCAGAAAAAGGGAATTTTGCTGTTGCTGATCATTCTTCCATGTAAAGAACACAAACACTCCAAAGGTGCAAGCACTCTGTGTCTCCTGGGGTACTTTGGCTGGAGATTTAACTGCTGACACTTTGTCCAGCCTGTGCTGCAGCCCTTGCCCTAAACTTGGTGAGGCAACACCTGTTACTTCTGTTCCCTGTGTGTGTTCCAGACCTGCAGCTCTGAGTCAACAACACACTGCTGCCTCAGCACGGGGAGAAGGGGCTGAGCGAAACTCCAGTTTGCAAGGCTGGGGTGGGAAAGGAATTTTGCTGATTAAAAAAGGGACAATCCCCACCTCCCCTGCAAGAGACACATCCCCAGCTGCAAGGGAGGCAGAGCCCACATCCTTTCAAACCTGGGCTGAGCGCAGCCCGTCCTCACGCCACAAAATCAAGACACAAGCTCAGGATTTCAGTGAACTACAGACACCCCAGTGTTTATTAACTCCAGACCAGTGGCACAGGCACAACGCTGCAGGCACGGGATCTCTCCCCACACTCTAAGCCTGCTCCTTGAGCCTCTTGAGCAGCTCCCGCAGCTGCTCGATCTGGGCGGACACGCTGCTCTTGGCGGTGCCGCCCGCGGCCGTGTACTGCTCCACGCTGCTCACCACGCTGAACACCTGTGCCACGTCGCTGCCAAACAGGGGGCTGGGGGCACAGCGGGGCTGTCAGGGGGCTCTGGGCTGCTCCACGGGCCCAGTGGCTGTGGAGGGGCTGAGGGAGTGAGGATGGAGCCTTTTCCCCAGGGGAAACGCTCCTGGCACTCTGTCTGACATCAGCTCCAAGGGCACACCGAGGAACTTCAGAGCCAAACCCACTGGGGGCTTCCTGCTTAGGGCTGAAGTGTCTCCCAGCCCCTCCCCACAGCTCCTGCCCTGCTGGAGTGGAATGGAGGTGATGTTGTCCCCTTCCATGGTTTCAGCCCCAGGAGGAGCAGCCTTGATATTCAGGATGTTGAGGTGCTGCCCGGCCCAGGCACTCTGGGGAAGGCTGATCAGGGAGGCTGAGCCCTGCCTGTGCAGGGAAGTGAAATAACAGAGGTACAAACTGATCTGATACAAACCTGATGCTCTTCAGGTCCTCCAGGCTGAGATTGTTGATGGTGATGCCTTTGGTCTCAGCCAGCTGGACGGCCTTGCCAGAGGCCATGTGGGCTTGTCTGAAGGGCATCTGCAGGGGGAAGGGGATGGGGCAGAGGGGACTCAGCTCAGTTACTCTGCATCCAAAGGAATCCCAGCTCCAGCTCTCCCTCTGGCACTGTCAGTGACCAGGCAGCTGGGCTGCCTTCTCATGAAGGAAGGAAATGGAAAGGCCTGTTTTCCCTTAGGGCAGTGCAAGCTGAATCTGGCAGTGCTGGGGTGGAAGAGGGGAGGATTTAGGAATAAATTGTGATCAAGTAATTTGGGTGTAAATTACTAGAAGTCCCCCAGGCAGCACTGGTTGAGATGCATGTAAAGGATATGTTTTCAGCTTTTGTGGCTGACTGCCCATCACCCTGGGACAGAACAGAGGGACTTCATCCTAGCTCTTCACTGAGCAATTCTCTGCAGCCAAAGAAATCCCAGCTCCAGTTCTCCCTCTGCACTTACTCCTTTATGAACCAAGTAGAGAGCCAGATCAGATGACAGGATCTCAGGGCTCAGTGCCTTCTCCATGTTCTCCTTGTTGATCTGCAGAAAGGAGGGGCAGAGGCAGATATTAGCTATCATCAGCTCCTCCTCGGGGTACATTAGCTCTAAGAGGGACCAAAATGAGCAGTGTGGGTGAGGCACTGAAGAGTTTCCACTTCAGGACCAGTCTGGAGCTCTGTCCCCTGAGTTACTCACAGCATGTGCTCCATGTTCCATAGTGAGAGGGTGAAGCTTTACCTGGAGGGTGGAAATCACTCCAGTGGCAACCTGGAGCACAGCATTCAGGGTGTCTACGACATCAAAGACAGCCTCCTTGTCCTCCTGTGTTGGAACAGTGATGGAAATGGCTCTGAGCCAGCCTGGTGCAGCCCAAAAGCCCCCCAGGCTGAGCAGCTCAGCTCTCCTGCCTCCTCCAGGCAGCAGGAGAGATGGTGTGAGGGACACAAGGGCTTTACCTGCAGGTCCTTGTTGTAGGTGCTCGGGAGTCCTTTGAGGACCATGAGGATTGCAGCCAACTGCCGAGGGAAACGGGAGAGGCAGGGAGTGAGGTACAGAGCAAAGCACAGCCCCAGGGCAGGTCCAGAACCCACAGTTGTTTACAAAAAAAGGGCAAGAGAAAGGAGATTGTGCAGCCCCATATGAGCAGTTTCCTCTCCCTCTTGCCCCCTGCTGGGGCTCACCCGTCCGAACACTCGCCCGGCTTTGCTGCGGATCAGCTCCAGACTGTCGGGGTTCTTCTTCTGAGGCATCACACTGCTGCCAGAGCTGTAGGGAAGGTGTGTGGAGTGCAATGGTGAGCAAAACCCTCTGGCTGAAATCTGTGTTCCAGCCCTCTGAAAGGAACCTCTAAATCCCCTTTTCTTGTACTGCTGTTTAGGGTGTAGGAAATGAGTGATCTGAGTGTGCTGGGTTTCTCATGGTTCCCCCAGTAAAACTTTTGGTTTTGCACCTTGTCTGGAGCTGCCACACAGCCCCACCTCTCACAGAGAAAGGAAAAGGGGCTCCCCCTCCAAGCTGCTGCAGAGGTGGTATCAGCAGGCCAAGCTATGTACTCTCAGGGAGGGTGGGCTGTGGTTGTGCCACCCTGCAGACAAGGAGTCTGTTGGGATTGCAAACCCAGCCAGGCCAGGAAGGGCTCTGGTAGCATTCCCAGCACAGGAGGAAGTTCTCTCTGCCAGCAGGACCTGGACAGGACTTGCTGGGCTGAACACAAACTTGGTTCTGTTACCAGAATGACAAATAAGTGACCATTACTGAGGAATATTCACCCTGAGGTGCCTTTGGGCCAAGCCCTTGATGCTGGGTCAGCCTCGTGCACAGAGAGACCCCAACCATTGCCTCAGCCAGGCTGGGGGAGCTGAGGGGAATCCCTCACCAGAGACCAATAACCTACCAGTAGGTATCAGAGAGGGTCAGGAAGCCAAACTCGCTGGTGCTGAAGATGATGAGATCCTCAGCCATCTTGCTGAGGTGGATCATCAGCAGGGTGGCAGCAGAGAGGAGTTCCACTGCAGGGAAAGCAGGAAATCAGGAGGGGGGAAAAAGATGCTTGGGAGCCCTGACTGGAGCTTTACTTCACAGTACTGGATTTCAGTCCCTTATTAAAGAAGGGTGACTGGGAAGGTGTCAGGAGCTGCTTCCCACAGAGCTGGGAAGGTTTGGCTGTGCTCACCCACAAAGTCCCTCTCGCTGACGGCATCCATGCTGTTCAGGCTGATGGAAGCAAAGTCCAGCTCTGCAAGGAAGGGGATGGACACAGGAGGTCACACTGGCCCTGGCAGGAGCCTCAGTGCACCAGGCTGCCCCAGAGGAGGTGACTGTGAGCCCTTGAGCAGTCCCAGGAACACAAACATGTTTAGTGGGGGTTTTGTTATGATCCCAGACAGGCAGAGTGCAGCAGGGGTGGCTCTTCCTCCCACCTCACTGGGTGGACAGGACACTGCCTCTCTCTGCAGCAAAAATCCTGGAAAATGACAGGCTCTGGCTCCAGGATGGGGCATTATGGTGCCATTCCCTCCCTCCCAGGTGTGCCAGGTACCCCCGTGCCCCTCAGGCCCAGGAAATCATTTACCACTACGCAGCAGCTCTCTATCGATTTCCAGGGGGTTTCCAGCCAGAGCACCGCTGTCAGGGGAGAAACAAACAGAAATCATGCATTCCTCCTTTCATATCCATCCAAAGCTGAGCCCTGAGAAGCAGGGAAAGCACCCCTGAAGGCTTTGCAGAACATAGCAAGGCCTAGTGATCACACATACAGTAGATCTTACCTTCCCAAAGGCAAGACATTGATCCTCTTTTTTATCTCTCCCAGGCGCTCAGAATCGCGGGTCANCCTCCTTGTCCTCCTGTGTTGGAACAGTGATGGAAATGGCTCTGAGCCAGCCTGGTGCAGCCCAAAAGCCCCCCAGGCTGAGCAGCTCAGCTCTCCTGCCTCCTCCAGGCAGCAGGAGAGATGGTGTGAGGGACACAAGGGCTTTACCTGCAGGTCCTTGTTGTAGGTGCTCGGGAGTCCTTTGAGGACCATGAGGATTGCAGCCAACTGCCGAGGGAAACGGGAGAGGCAGGGAGTGAGGTACAGAGCAAAGCACAGCCCCAGGGCAGGTCCAGAACCCACAGTTGTTTACAAAAAAAGGGCAAGAGAAAGGAGATTGTGCAGCCCCATATGAGCAGTTTCCTCTCCCTCTTGCCCCCTGCTGGGGCTCACCCGTCCGAACACTCGCCCGGCTTTGCTGCGGATCAGCTCCAGACTGTCGGGGTTCTTCTTCTGAGGCATCACACTGCTGCCAGAGCTGTAGGGAAGGTGTGTGGAGTGCAATGGTGAGCAAAACCCTCTGGCTGAAATCTGTGTTCCAGCCCTCTGAAAGGAACCTCTAAATCCCCTTTTCTTGTACTGCTGTTTAGGGTGTAGGAAATGAGTGATCTGAGTGTGCTGGGTTTCTCATGGTTCCCCCAGTAAAACTTTTGGTTTTGCACCTTGTCTGGAGCTGCCACACAGCCCCACCTCTCACAGAGAAAGGAAAAGGGGCTCCCCCTCCAAGCTGCTGCAGAGGTGGTATCAGCAGGCCAAGCTATGTACTCTCAGGGAGGGTGGGCTGTGGTTGTGCCACCCTGCAGACAAGGAGTCTGTTGGGATTGCAAACCCAGCCAGGCCAGGAAGGGCTCTGGTAGCATTCCCAGCACAGGAGGAAGTTCTCTCTGCCAGCAGGACCTGGACAGGACTTGCTGGGCTGAACACAAACTTGGTTCTGTTACCAGAATGACAAATAAGTGACCATTACTGAGGAATATTCACCCTGAGGTGCCTTTGGGCCAAGCCCTTGATGCTGGGTCAGCCTCGTGCACAGAGAGACCCCAACCATTGCCTCAGCCAGGCTGGGGGAGCTGAGGGGAATCCCTCACCAGAGACCAATAACCTACCAGTAGGTATCAGAGAGGGTCAGGAAGCCAAACTCGCTGGTGCTGAAGATGATGAGATCCTCAGCCATCTTGCTGAGGTGGATCATCAGCAGGGTGGCAGCAGAGAGGAGTTCCACTGCAGGGAAAGCAGGAAATCAGGAGGGGGGAAAAAGATGCTTGGGAGCCCTGACTGGAGCTTTACTTCACAGTACTGGATTTCAGTCCCTTATTAAAGAAGGGTGACTGGGAAGGTGTCAGGAGCTGCTTCCCACAGAGCTGGGAAGGTTTGGCTGTGCTCACCCACAAAGTCCCTCTCGCTGACGGCATCCATGCTGTTCAGGCTGATGGAAGCAAAGTCCAGCTCTGCAAGGAAGGGGATGGACACAGGAGGTCACACTGGCCCTGGCAGGAGCCTCAGTGCACCAGGCTGCCCCAGAGGAGGTGACTGTGAGCCCTTGAGCAGTCCCAGGAACACAAACATGTTTAGTGGGGGTTTTGTTATGATCCCAGACAGGCAGAGTGCAGCAGGGGTGGCTCTTCCTCCCACCTCACTGGGTGGACAGGACACTGCCTCTCTCTGCAGCAAAAATCCTGGAAAATGACAGGCTCTGGCTCCAGGATGGGGCATTATGGTGCCATTCCCTCCCTCCCAGGTGTGCCAGGTACCCCCGTGCCCCTCAGGCCCAGGAAATCATTTACCACTACGCAGCAGCTCTCTATCGATTTCCAGGGGGTTTCCAGCCAGAGCACCGCTGTCAGGGGAGAAACAAACAGAAATCATGCATTCCTCCTTTCATATCCATCCAAAGCTGAGCCCTGAGAAGCAGGGAAAGCACCCCTGAAGGCTTTGCAGAACATAGCAAGGCCTAGTGATCACACATACAGTAGATCTTACCTTCCCAAAGGCAAGACATTGATCCTCTTTTTTATCTCTCCCAGGCGCTCAGAATCGCGGGTCAGAGCAACAGCATGGCTGGGGAAGGACAGGAGAGGTGAAACAGGGAGATGAAGCTGGAAAATATCCCACTGCAGGAGGTGGGAATGGCCAGAGGATGGAGAACAGGGAGCTTCCCAATCCATGCTTGGATTCCCAGCTGGTCAGAGCCTCACAGAGAATTCCTGTTCCAGTCTGCAGGGCTCCCTCTGGTTTGTCAGCACCCCTGGGTGTCCCCTGAGCAGAGCAGGGCCTGAGGGTGGAGAGGGTGGGAGGTGCTCACCTGAGCAAGAACTGGCTCCATCGGATGGGCTGAGCTTTCTGCAGGTGGGTGTAGCCAGGCAGGATCACATCGATTTCTCTGGCAGGGAAAGGACAGAGAGGTGAGCAGCAGAGCCAAGAGGGCAGGGACAGGGACACACCAGGGCTCCTGGCAAGGTCACAACTTGAACATCTTTAGCCTGCATTGTGCTATTCCATCTCTTCCTCTCCCTGTCATCTTTCAAGCTAAGCACACTGGGTTTAGCTGTTCCAGAGTGGTGAATCTGCTCTGGGCCTCCCTGGAAAATTGCCTGGAGCAGCAACCCCTCAGTGGCAGGCAAGAATTCCCCAACCCACCCCAGGCCTGGAGTGTGAGAAGGAGAGCTAGACAGGGAGGTAACATAGCTGAGCTTTTTCTCATACAGAAAAACCTGAAACTTTTTCCCCACTCCTTCAGATGGGTTTGGTGCCTTGTGTGGACCTCCCACCTCCACTCCTTTGCCAGGCATGAGGGGAAGTTTCTCTGAGGGGACGAGGAAAGTTTCTGTGAAGGGAACTCTGGAGAAAAAGGGGCTTCTGGGTCCCCTGGGCTACCCCAAACTGCCTGGCTGTAACTCCCTGGGCAGGAGACCCTGCTGCTGCCCAGTGGGGTCAGACAAAGGACAAACTGAGGAGTGTCCTGCCCCCAAAAGGCCAAAGTCATGGCAAACAGGGACTGTGGGAAAGGACTCACATGGCAGCACGTTCCACCAGGGTCTCAATGAGCTGCAGGAGGTGTGTGGAGATGATGGAGAGGGAATTCTTCATGAACAGCTTCAGGTCAGTCACAACCTGTGGGAGATTGGCCCCAGCCAGGCCACAAAGAATGTCACATATGCAGGGACAGCAAGGTAAACCCCTTCTTGTCCTGTGTGATGGGAAGGTGCATCTTATCATCATCTGGTAGTATTTATGTGGTAATGTCACCATTTCTTGCTCTCCAGGAAGAGTTCCAGAGGCCACTCTGGGCTGAGGTCTCCTGAAGTGAGGAGGGGGAGGAATACAGAAAGAGAAAAACAAGATTCTGTCCATACCTGATCATTCCTGCTTCTGCCAGTGTGCAACTTCCCAGCTACATCTCCAATCAGCTCCTGAGGACAAGAGCAGGAATTCTGTCAGGACCTCTGTGTTCTACACAGGACAATCCACAGGAGCAGATCTCCCTGCCTGGAAGGGACTCAGCTCCAGGATGCTGTGAGTAACCAGGGAATGTGTTCTGGGGAAGGGCAGGTTTGGCTTCTGTGCTTGTAGAGCCCCAAAAGGGGCTGTGGGACCCTTGGCTGTGGCCCAGGGGGTTCAGTGCCAGCAGCTCTAAAGGGATTTCACAGAGGGACAGAGGCACAAGCCCTTAATGTCAGGCAGAGGATGAGGAACAAGGAGGGGCCAAACCTTCAGCCTGCGCTCGTTGGCAGTGTGGATATCCTCATCAGTTTGGATCACACCAAAGACTCCCTTGGACCACTCCTCAGAGATCTGCAAACCCCAGAAAGATCACAGTTACCCTGCTGTGCATGGGGCTGTGAGTGACCCCAGCAAATCCCAGCTCCTGCCACTCCCAGAAAGCTCATGCATTCGGGCTGCTGGCTGCATCCTGATATTCCATACTCTTGGTGAGATTCACCTCTCTATCCATGAGAATCCTGCAGTGAGATGGAGGATTGAAGCATTGCAAGGTAAAATTGAGCTACAACGTCAGTGATTTCTTTAGCCCCATCCACAAAGCTTTTCCTATAAAACATTGCACAGACTCACCGTTGTCCAGGGTGGGTGAGAAACAACAGTGGCTATTTTATAAAAGCACTTCTCTGCTGCCTCCTCTTCCCCCCTACACCTGCTATGCATTGCCTCCTGCCAAGTTGGGCAGCCAGACTCAAAATTCCATGTGCCAGCAGGAAAAGGATGTTCTTACTTCACACTGAAATGATTCCTAGTGACTGCTCAGTCTGAAGAGGACACGAGGACATTTAAAGATGCTCTTTGAAACAGCAAGGTGCTGTCAGGTAAGGAAAGATTCCTTCCAGCATGCATGAGAGGTTGTGAAGGGCAGAAATACCTTTTCCAGGCCACTCAGGATCTTCTCCAGCTCAGTTTTAGAGAGGATCCCAGCCTTCTCCAAGGCTTTGGCATAAGCCATGCTCCCCTGGATGTCCACTTCAGAGAGTCTCTGATCAACAGTGATGGAAGCACTGAGCATCTCCATGATGGGATCTGTGCTCCCCACAAACCTTCCTGCCATCATTTTGTCCCCCTGCAAATAATGAAAGAGATACAGATTTATGGATATATCCCCTAAAAATCAGTTCATGTCCATCTCAATCCTAATCAAAGTCAAGTCGAGGATCATCTCAGGAATGGTTTTATTCAATCTATACCAGCAAAACCCTGGACTTAGAGCATGTCACTGTCACTAGAATTTAGCCCTTGAGGTTACAGCTCTGGTTTGGGGATCCTCCAAGATATTTGACTTCTGCAGGACTCTCTGAAAATAAGCATCAGGCTGTGTGGTGCAAGACCAGCAGAACTCTCTTTTAAGGCAGTTGCTGATCTCTGACCCTTTGATGGTCTCTTGGAAAAAAAAAAAAAAAATTAGAAAGCAAAATGAGTCAGGAATATAGTGAAAGCTGTTCTCTGATCCTTGGAATATTAAAAAAACCCCACTCTTTCAGGGAGACTAGAAGAAAAAATTCAGCTGACAAGGAGCTGTGGGCCAGCACAAACCAAACGCTCTAAAACTTTCCCGTTGACTACAAAGTGTCTAAAGTTACCGTCTGCAGCAGCTCCAGAGCCCACGACGTTGTCAGGTAAAATTAAGATAAAACGGGCAAAGCTGCAGGTTGCAGAAAGGGAGCTCTGGGTGCCTTTCAGTGTTACAAATGTTGGAATGAGATGAAAAGGGAGGAGAAAACCCCAAGGCAGCCCCGGCAGGCGCCGGGCGGGCGGCGGAGCTACCATGGACAGCGGGCAGGGCTCGCAGCCTGGCCCCGAGGACCGGAGGAGCAGGAGGGAGCCCGGGGCAGGCTCCGAGTGCGGGAGCTCTGCTTTCCAAGCGGGTTTGTCCGCAGGAGCTGCCGCTGGGGGGAAATGGGGGGGAAAACAAAGTTTTGCAGCTCCTGGCTGACACCCCGTGATGGGCAGAGGGGACAGGGAGTGACTGGGGCTGCTGGGAGGGAAGGGCTGGGATGGGGAGAGGTGTCCAGGTACATCTTCGCTGGCGGGATCAGAGGTGGGACGGTGGATTACTGCAGCAAAGACGTTCGCTGTCCCTTTTTCCATTGAAAAACCCCAAAATCCACTCACAGAATCATTAAGGTTGGAAAAGACCTCCAAGATCAGCGTGTCCAACACTGCCAGGGCCACCCCTAACCCACGTCCCTCAGCACCACACGGACACTTTTCCTGAGCCCTCCCGGGGATGCTGATCCCAAACGGAGCAGAGAAGGACCCTGAGCAAAGCCAAGCTCCCCCTCACCTCGGCTGCCATTTCGGACGACGTTTTGCTCGTTTGTGCAGCGATCCTGGCACCTGGTGCAACCTGCGGGACAGGGTGGACACGCTGAGCTGCTGCGGTGCCCGCTCCAGGTTCCCCGGACACCGCTCCCGGTGCGCTCCCGGTTCCCCGGCATCACTCCCTGTCCCACTCCCGGCTCCCCGGCATCACTCCCGGTTCCCCGGGCATCATTCCCTGTCCCACTCCCGGTTTCCAGGGCATCACTCCCTGTCCCACTCCCGGCTCCCCGGGCATCATTCCCTGTCCCACTCCCGGTTTCCAGGGCATCANTTTGGAGAGGGAGGCTTGGCAGGGATGCTCGAGTGATGCTTCTTAGCCAGTGTAGCTCCTGTGCTGTGGACAGGTCAGGAATATCCTTGGAATGCTTTGCTGGGAATATCCCATCACTCTCATGAGCAATCTTTAATATAAATGGAAATGATCCAGTGCTCTGTCCCCATCGCCACCCCAGCAAACACAAAAAATAGATGGGAGCCTCTTGTTCTTGCCCATCTCTGGATGAAACTGTTCACCCCACCTGGAAAGGTGCTGCATCCCCGGGTTTGGGGCTCCCCTGCTGTCCCCAGGTTGTGGGGTCACCCGAGAGCCTCAGGCAGTGGCTGTGGGGCTTGGAGTTTTACTTATTACCTCTGTCTGAAACTCATCACCCCCAAATATCATGGAACTAAGTGACTGATGAAAAGCACAAGAGACCTTTTAGAGCAGCAAAGCTGGGGCTCAGCACGAATTTCTCATTAACTCCTCAGACAGAGCATTTTCTGCAGCCCCTCCACAGAAAGTTGAATATTTGCTGCTTTCTCCAAGTGAGCTCCTGCAGTGTAATGTTTTTCCATGTACCTTGTCCAAACCTCCCACAGAGCTCAGGAAACATATTCCTGCTTTCTCACCCACGTTTTTGTTGGGTTTTCCTCCCTTAAACTGATCCTCTTGTTCTTTTTCTACTGTTCTCTCAGTTCTACAACTTATCCCCTTTTCCTTTTTCCACTGGGGATCTGAAGCAGCTCTCGATCCTTTAGCAGTCCTATTCCTTCCTCTTGTGAAATCCCTCATTTTTACCACATTTCTTGTCTTCTTCACCTTTTCAAAGTGTCCTTGTCCTTACTCTGGGTTTTGACAGGAGATTGCCAATGTGTTGTGAAAACATTAAGCGCTGATTTATAACTAGAGTGAATCGGTGTAAATAAGATTTTGCTAACCCGTGTCTGATATTCCATGTGACAGGGGATATTCCATCCACATGGGATCTGTCAGCAGTGCCACTGTGGATTTAGCAAACTTCCCAGGGATTAGTTGGCTTGGAGTGCTCTGCTCAGCTGCTGCCCCAGTGTGTATCTAGGAAATGACAATTTCTCTCTTTATTTTTAGATCAAACAGGCAATAACTACATTTTCTGTCTAATAATCAATGTAGAATGTAGATTAATATTTCTTAAATGAGAGTGGAAGTAAAACAAAATGCAAGCAGAATTCCTCAACTTAAAGATGAGCATTGAAGAAATAGGATTTCTTAAAGATGCTTGGAGCTGGAGAGCTGAACCTTTTTGAGGGGAAAACAGTAAAATAGCAATGCAAAATCTACTTTGTAATGCAAACTGAAGTGCATTCTCATTACTATCTTCTCCATTTGTTGTGGTTTGGATGTCTCCCCACTTCCCATCACTGCCTTTCAGTGTTTTATTTGAAACAGAAATATTAACTTCAAAACCCTCCTCCCACACCTAATACTGAGGAATTTCTGAAGGAAAAGTCTCCCATTTATTTTCCTTTCTGGCGCAGGGGATGGCAAATCATTCCTACATCAATATCCGCCCTTTTTGAGGTGACAACAAGTACTAGAGAGTAAATTGCCAATTCTGCAGCACAGAGAAGCTTAATTAACTATATTTGATTGTTCTCAAAGGTCTGAAGTTTATCTGTACTTTTTTAAGCAGAGTCTTTCTCTACCATTTCATTTTTTACTGCAAGAGTGCAACGCTGAGGGAGTGCCGCTCCAAAGGAGCTTTGGTGGCTCCGGAAATCCACTTTTCACAACAGGCCTGTGAAGGAAAAGGACAGCAGAAACAGCTACAGTGCACCTTCTTTTAAAAACATCCTTTTTTTAGCTTTCTTTTCGCTTTGGAGAAAGCAAACAGCTCCGTGGGCTGAACGTGCCGTGCAAACGCACCGTCAGCTCTGCCGGCGCCGAGCTGCGCTGACGTCTTTGTGTTCAAAAAACCCCCCAACTTTGTTTTTAACGAATTTTTGACTCTAAAAGGCACAAAAAAAAAAAAAAAAGGAAAAGAAAAAAATAGGCACCACAGCGAAATGCTGAACACAGTAAACATCTTTCATGACAAAGAACACAAATACCCTGCAGATCTGCTGTCAATAGCAAGTCCTAGGCCCCCTGCTTTCAATAGTTAATACTGAGGCCCCTCTCTCCCCAAGCCTTACTGGTAACAATCACAGTGTTCAAATGTTGACATGCTAAGCACATTTGGAAAAACCCATGTCTGCATTCCCTGTGGATGGTGCAGCATCGCTGGCTAACACCTAAAGAGCAGCACTCAAAGCCAGAGTGACCTCCTCACCTCACCCCCTGCCCAGCTGGTTCTCTCTTGATATTCCCTGTCGTGGTGTCCATGGAGCTGGAGCTGACCCATGTTTGTGTTTACAGCCTGCCAGGCATCCTGTCTCCACTGGGAAATGTTCAGGGGGAATATCTGTATTAGGGGAAAAAAGCTGTTGGAAGAGGGGTCTGTGTCAAGCTCCTTCATCCTTGGCTGTGTCTTGGTCGTGGGTTGTAAAAAGCAGCACTGACTGGAAAAACGGGTCAGGGAAGTGAAATTTTGGGGATAGGGTGGGAAAAATGTGTAAGGATTATGAAATTTTGGGGAAAGGGTGGGAAAAATGTCTCAGGGAAGTGAAATTTTGGGGAAAGAGTGGAAAAAAATGTGTAAGGATAGTGAAATTTTGGGGATAGGGTGGGAAAAATGTGTAAGGATTATGAAATTTTGGGGAAAGGGTGGGAAAAATGTGTAAGGATTATGAAATTTTGGGGAAAGAGTGGAAAAAATGTGTCAGGGAAGTGAAATTTTGGGGAAAGAGTGGAAATAATTATTATAATTTGCTGCTGGGGGGGAGGTGTAAAGAGATGTAAAGGAGAAATAAGATTATTGTGCTGAAGGTTCAGAACCCTTATGTGAAGGGAGTGGGAGGCAGACAAGGATCAGCAGATTTCTGGAATGAAACCCTGACATTTGCTAGTCTGGAAATACTCTATTTTCACATGAAACCTGCCATCCTTTCCCTTCCTTCAGGCAGCTGCCTGTGGAGGGTTTGGGACATGGCAGAGCAGTCACAGAGCTTTTGCTGTGCCAGTTTTGGCCAATTTACAAGGCCAGTTAATCCTGACATGAAAAAGGGCAGCATCCATCACATCCTGTGCCCCGAGTCACAGCAGCAGCACTCAGGCTGCCTTTGGAGAACTCTCTCCTGGCTTTTTTTGACTCCACAATACAAGATTCTGAAGTAGAAATAATTTTTTTTTTCTGTGCTACAACCCGTGCGTGATGGGGTGCATGTGCCCACCGAAACTTTTTTTAGGGGTTTTCAAATTAAAAGGGCTGAAAAGCCTTTGCAGTTGGGTTTTGAATTTTGCCCGGCTCTTCTGTATCTGGGGATGAAAATTCCTGGAAAACTGGGAGCTGCTCCTCGCCTGCTGTTCTGGCACTGGAGACTGTTCCTAAAGCACTGCAGTTTGCTACTCTGAATTGATTTAGGATTTGCAACACCCCAAGGAGAAGAAAAGGCTTAATTTCATCTGGTTTGGTCGTGGAGAAAAAAAATGGGGTTTGTGCTGGAATTGCAAGGCAAAGGTTATGGGCACAAGGCTGACCCATCCAGTTCCCTAAATCCCTAAAAGGCTCTTCAATCCCAGCTGCAAGCAAGCAAATCTATCTGTATGACACTCCTTAGGGAGTTGGAGGTGCTGTATCTGCACACAAAATTTCCCCTGAGAAATAACGTCAAAATTAAGGAATTAATATTTTCCCTGGCCAGGTAATTTTCCTTGCTGTTGCCACTAGGATTTTCAGCTGCTTGTGCTCATTCAAGTTTTATTGAGAATAAAAAGGGCTCTTGGAAAATTTAACAGCACATGGTTTAGATGGGAAAGAGTCACGGTGAGGGCAGGGGAAGACACTCTGGAGATGAATTTGATGGGTGCAGGTATGAGCGCTTTAAAAGACAATTTAAAAGTATTACACAACAGCTGCAGCCTCGCAGTACTCCGCACGTGGCTAAAGATTCGATTTGAAGATACTTTCGAGAGACTTTTTTGTCTTTGTCACAGTTAACGGTGGCTGATTGCCAAGCTGGGTGATTTCAGATGAAAATTACATCATTTTCCGTCAGCCCTACGCACAAAAGCCGCGACGGGGGAACGCTTCCCATCACCGGCATTGGTGGTTCAGTGGTAGAATTCTCGCCTGCCACGCGGGAGGCCCGGGTTCGATTCCCGGCCAATGCAGTTGACTTTTTCCTATCTCTTTTATTTTTTTTTTTTATTCTGACTTCCTTCCTTCCTTCTCCTTCCTTTTCCGCTTCCGTCGCTCCGCCGAATCCTCGTTCAGCTCCGCCGGGCCTCGCTCCGCCGTTCCGCCGCCGAACCCGCTGCCCGCGGGAGCGGGAGGAGCCTCGGGGAGCCGCACCGGGCGGCACAAGATGGAGGTGTAAGGAGGGCCCGAGGGGCAGCGCCGGGCGGGACAAGATGGAGGTGTAAGGAGGGCCCGAGGGGCAGCGCCGGGCGGGACAAGATGGAGGTGTAAGGAGCGCCCGAGGGGCAGCGCAGGGCGGGACAAGATGGAGGTGCAAGGAGGGCCCGAGGGGCAGCGCAGGGCGCGGCCGTGCTGCGGCAGGCGCCGCCGGGGGAATGCTTCGGTTCTGTCCCGTGCGGTGTGGGTGGGTCTGTGTGTGCTGGGGGTGCAGCCATGGCGGGCTGGGCGTGAGGTGTGAGGGCACGGTGAATGTGTGAGGGTACGGTGAATGTGTGAGGGTACAGTGAATGTGTGAGGGTACAGAGAATGTGTGAGGGTACAGAGAATGTGTGAGGGTACAGAGAATGTGTGAGGGTGCAGTTAATGTGTGAGGGTACAGAGAATGTGTGAGGGTGCAGTTAATGTGTGAGGGTACAGTGAATGTGTGAGGGTAAAATAAATCCCTGAGGGGTGTGAGGGTACAGTTAATGTGTGAGGGTACAGTGAATGTGTGACGGGTGTGAGGGTAAAATAAATCCCTGAGGGGTGTGAGGGTACAATAAATGTGTGAGGGTACAATAAATGCGTGAGGGTACAGTGAATGTGTGAGGGTAAAAAAAATCCCTGAGAGGTGTGAGGGTACAGTAAATGTGTGAGGGTAAAATAAATCCCTGAGGTGTGTGAGGGTACGGTTAATGTGTGAGGGTGTGAGGGTACAATAAATGTGAGTGTGTAAAGGAACGGTAAATGTGTGAGGGTATAGTAAATGTGTGAGGGTGTGAGGGTACAATTAATGTGTGAGGGTGAAATAAATCCCTGAGGAGTAGGAGGGTACAGTTAATGTGTGAGGGTGTGAGGATGCAATAAATCCATGAGGATGTGAAGGTACAATAAATGTGTGAGGGTGTGAGGGTACAGTAAATCCGTGAGGGGTTTATTAAGCCCGGCAGTGAGTTCAGGCCTTCTGGCCAGTGTCTGAAGGGTTTATTTGGGTTTATTTGGGTTTATTTAAAACTCCATCCGGGCCTGCTGCTGGGGCTGGGCAGGAATCCTGCTCTGCTCCCTGTGCCCTGAGAGAGGCAAAATGGGATTTTTTCATTATTCCTTGAGTTTTGTGTAGGAGCTGGAAATGCTGGAGAAGGAAAAAACCTGAGGGGTTTGTGCCAGCGATTGCAAACACAGTAAGAGTTGGAATGTTGGCTGGTGGCTGTTTCAGGGCTGTCACACCAGGTGTTTTTTGGACAAGTCCTATATTTTCAAATAGGATTTGACCTATTTCGAAGCTTAAAAATCTGTGGAGCTGGTTAAATTTCTAGTTTTCATTTAATTTTAATTTCTCTAAAGTGTGGGGGCACTCATGGGATGTGTCCCCCAAAGTCCCTGAGCTCCTGCAGCCATGCAATCCAGGGGTGCTTTATTATCATTAAATCTTCTCTGCCATGAGCATGAAAATCAAAAGTTGATAAAAAATAGGAAACATCTGCTGAAATACAGGTTTGTATGACAAACAATGACAGTCTTAATATGAGTATCAGCCTGTAGAGAAATGAGCTGCTCTAACTGTTATACACTGAGACAGATGCTTTTGATACCATTAATAAAAAATATGTGATGCTTCTTATGCTGAGTTTTTATTAATCTTCTTTTCCTCCTGCCTGATTTGGAAGGGAAGCTTTGCACCTCTCCAAGTTCTTTCTATGGATTTTTCTTACCAGAATTATCTGTTATTAGAGAACTCTCAGAAAACTGCGTGGTTTAAATATACAACACATGTGAAGCAGCAGACTTAAAAATACTTAAGTGTCAGTGATATTTGTAAAGGTGTGATGCTCTGTACTAAGATATTTTTTGATATGTGCAGCTGTACTCAAGAGTATTTTGGTTTAGACTAAAATTTGGGCAATTATTAGTTGTTTAAAGACTCTAAAAAATGTTTATATTTTTGGTGTTACCAGGAAAAATTTTACCTTTCTGCTTAAATCTTAATCACATAAAAATTCAGTGAAGTGTTGAGCTGACTGCTTAAAAATATACATTAGAATCCATTATTCAGAATTCCTTGTTTCCTGACTGTAAAATTGGTAGCTGTGAGTGAGGACTGAAGGAAATTTTATTTCTATTACAAATGTTGATCAATTTATAATTTTGGTACTTCAGCTCAACAGAGCTGTTGAAGATTTGAGACTGACTCATTGGCAGAAAAAACAAAAAGTTTTTTTTAATGGCAAAGCGGATTGGAATGAGAAAGGAAAGCAGCTGTCTTAAAAAATAATTTCATTCTTTGATTCCCTTTTGCCTGGCGATGTATTTATTTCAGAGCCTTTCAGCCGAAGAATTCCATACGTAATTCTCCCTATAGAATGTCTTTGATCCGCGGGGATTTCTGTAGGGCCCGGCTGAATGCAAACATTCTGAAGACTTTGCATTTACCTCCCGACAAAAGCTATATATGGTTTGTAAAACATGAATGAAAAACTAACGCGTGCCTGAGCTCACTTGCTGAAGTTTCACTCGGGTCAGCGAAATGGAAGTTGAAGTTCATCTCAGCGTATTTTAGGAGGTGCTTTTCATTTAAAAACAATGCTAGAACCTGTGGAAGTTTGTGGATGCATTTACCATTTGAAAGTGATGAACGTGACAGTTCTATTCAGGCCATTCGCCGTGCTTAACAACACATTGTACCTTTTTTGTTGTTTTTTTTCTTTTTCCTAAGCTGCTGCACAGACCTGAGAAAGGCCTTTTTTTTTTTCCTTTTGTATGGAAACTTTCTGTTGTTGTGGCTGCTGACTGCTCAGCAGAATGTGTTGTTCGGGGAATAGAGGATGTTCTGGGGCAGTTTTTCTCCCTCTTTTTTTACTTTAAATATAGAAATTTGCAATATCCAGGAGGAATAAAGGCACTGCTTGGCTCTGCAGTCACCCTGCCAGCCTTGCATAGGGATTCTTGCTTTAATGGGGACTGAGGAGGTGGAAAAATGGGAAACACAGCCTTGCCCTTCTAATCTAGGAACAGGCACATAAGATGGGAAGAATAAATAAAAAGGAAATGCAATAAATTGGGTTTTTTTCACCCAATACAACTCAGGAAAATGAAAGCCCTGTTTGTGTCTGTACACACACGTGTCCATGGTACTAAAATGCTCAGGGTGCTCTTGACTGATACAGAAATTAGTGCTTGCAATCTGAGTGATTTTTCCCATCTTATTTGAATAAAATCAGAGGCATTTTGTCTAAGGAAGGAGCAGAGCAATTTGGTTTGAGTGTGTGAAATTGGGTGAGTGAGTAAAATAGGGGGGCTGAATGAAAAGAGTGTGTTGTACAAGTGTATTTATGATTTATGGGGTAAACTTCAAAATATATTCAAGATTTATGTCATAATTTTACTGACAGCATGGCAAATATTTTCCAGAGATGGCAATTCTAAAATCACCAAAATAAGATGTCTTGAGGCTTATATTTTTTATTTTTTTCTAGATTTATGTACTTTTAGTGTCTGTTCCTGGGCAAAGAAAAGCATCAAACAGTTTCATTTGGAACATAATTAATTGTTTTCCTTTTTTCCTTTTAGAAAAGATGCAAATGCTGCATTGCTGAGTAACTTTGAGGTAAGTTTGTCTTCATTCTGCTTTTAAAGCAGCAATTTCAAGCTGTCATCAGTCCCTTGTATAATCTCTGGAGGCTGAGACCTGGCAGTGGCAATCAGCAAAACCTTCAGGGAATTTCCTCTTCCTTGCATTTGGTTTGTTTTCAAGGAAAAAAAGCTTTTTAAAGAAGATTTGGAAAAGGTTTTGCTAGTGATGGGTACTGTAGTATTTGTTTGGTCATGAGATTATTCCAAAGTGGGTGTTTTTCTCTCTCATTTTAAGAGGGGTAGAAAGAAATGTCATGTCCTCATTGGTTTAATTTAAGCCAGGTAATGGAAATATTTTGCTTTGCTGATTAATATAATTTTTGGAACAGTTTTAATAACCCAAGTGGTGTCTGTGTTACTGTATTGCTGAAGCTGCTTTTTATTGCAGCTGTTTCATTCTGTTCTGAAATTAATCTTGAGCTGCATCTGTCTGCAAACAGCAGAGCAGGCATCTGGTGAGTGCTAATGAGGCATCTGGAAAGAACTCTCCCAAGTTTCCTCTGAGAAATAGATGCATTCATGCCAGCCCAACTGCTGTTCAGTGCCTGGCTGCTAAAAATGTGACAAAAATATCAAATATGATTTTTAAAAGCAGTGCTTCCCCTCCAAGTGCTGACACCTCCCCGTTTGCTCCCTTCCCAGCTGCAGTTCACTGCAGTCTGTAACTCAGGGCTGCTTTGCTCAGTCCCATCCCTGCAGCTCCCTGAGCCCCTTGGCCTCCTGTGTTTGTGCTCAGAGTGCACAGCCTGTGCTTGGGATTTCAGCACTGGCAGGGCTTCCTTTGCCATAGGGGTGGGCAGTAATGGAGGGATTGTGTTCATATTTCTCACTGCTTAGAAATGTTTGGTTTCTTATTTCTCTGGGCTTGTCAGTTTGTAATGCCCTGGGCTGGATCTTGAGTGAAGCCAGGTAAAAAGGAGGGGATGAACAGTGAGAAGTGCTCTGTGGCTTTGCTCTGGATATCCTGCAAAGCCTGAAGCAAAACATCTGAAGAAGTTCCATTCACCTGTTTAAAACAGTCACAGCTTTTAAAAAACAACTTATTCCTTATTCATCACTCTGGGGCCAGGACATTTCTCATTTCAGTTGCTGGCCCATCCACCAGAACAGGCACACATTTTTTGTTATTTGCCTGATAGGAATTTCCTGTTCATTTGTGGTTTCCTGCTGCAATATTTTTAGGTAAAATGCTCTCAGATGCTCTAAAGCACTTTGTTCTGTATCTTTAGGTGTACCAGCTACTCACTGATCTCAAGCAGCAGCGGAAAGAGAGTGGCAAAACCAAGCAGAGCTCTGGGCAGCAGAATCTGAACACAATCATGTATGAGGTGAGCAGCACTGGGAAAGTCCATTTACCACTTTGCTCAGGCTGCAAGAATTCACATCCTTAGGGTTGTGTCTTAATCATTTGGTATCAAATTTCCCCTAATTCAAACCACAAGAAAATGTTTTATCTGCCTCTTTTCTTTTTTCTGTCTGGTTGTAGGGTAACTGTGCTGTCAGGGCAGAGTTAGGCAGCTGCTGTTCTTAAAAGCTGTAAAAGAATTTCAAAATTTCAAACAGTTTTCAGCTGTTTAGGTTTGTTAGGTTTTTTTTAAGTTCTAAGTATTCCATCCTTTTAAGACACAGGGCAGAGCTTGCTGTCATCTGATGAATTTATGAAATCACCTCATGTGATAATTAAGGTGATCATTTCAAAGCTGAGGCACAGATGGTATTTTTTTATTAACAGATTTAAATTAACAATTGCCATCCAAAACAGAGACTCTAAATTGCTTTTTGATCCAAAGAAAAGCCAAACCACACACAGATAACATCACTTGGATGCCAGGTTGGGAATAAACATTTCATCCCTTGCTGGGAAGGAATTCTACAATCTTACAATACAAATAGCAACATTTAAAATCAATTAGCAACTTCCCAGAGCCTTGCAGTGAGACCCATTGTGTGTGTGCTGGAGAATTGCATGAGCAGCACCATGACTTGCATGAGTAATTCTGTTGAGCCCTGAAATCACTCATGTGGATAAGATCTGGCCTAGGCTTTGGTTTTGTTTTAGTTCTGGCTTTGTTTGAAAAAGGTACAGAGGTTGTAATTCCTAAGCCTTGCATTCAACAAAATCGAGGCTTACCAAAAATGGGAATGAAATCTTCATGGAGACTGACAGGGCTCTTCCTGCACCTCTGGGAAACAGCTGAGGAAGAGCCTGTAAGTGAATTTTATCAGGCTGCACCTGAGACCTTCAGTTACTTTGTTATTCTATATGTTAAATACCTATAGGATGCTTGGGGGTGTAGCTGGTGTCAGTTCTGGGTGTAGTTTCTGTGTTTGACTGAGAGAAAAGCAGAATTTGATTTTACAGGATTGTCTTTGGATTTCTTCACAAGCTGCCTGCAGACTCAGATCCACTGGCACTGAAGGAACTCCATGAAAGGAGCTTTGTTTTTCTGTGCTTTTGGCTTTTTCATTGATTTGAAATTGCCCAAAAAAAAGATGAACCTGGAAGAGAAATTACTCCTGTGAAATAATTACATTACAATATAATAATTTCATTTCAGTCACTGGTGGTGAATAACAGCTTCTTTTTATCTGGAAAGGTCAGACAGGGCTTAAAGACAGGAATAATAAATTATAATTATTTCCTACTCTTCATTTTGGGGTTTAATTCAAGCAACAAGAAATATTTAGGAAGACTTTAAGTGACTTCCAGTGAAAAGTCAGCTGTGAACTGGAATTTTGGTGGGTTTTTTATCAACAAATTGATTTTTTACTCAGGTCAGATTACTTTGTGTAATGTAATTCCATTATCCACCTGCTCAGTGTTGTTATTTTGAATAAAGCAAATGAATGGAACATCTGCTGTCAAAGTCAGTTGAGGTTGGTGGGTGTTACATGGAAAACATTGAGCAAAGTTCAATTGTCTCAATTAATTTTTAATAGCAAAATATCCTTGTAGATTTCCTAACAAGCCACTTAATCTGCTTCTCTCAATTTTAAATTGCCAACAGTGCAGGTAAAGAGTAAAAACAAGGATAGATTAGAGATCTTCAAGAGGCATTTCTGGGCTGGCAGTGAGAATATTCCTGAGCCCATGAAAACTCAGGTTTAAGGATGAATTCAACTTTCCTGTGTGCTTTTAAAAGACAAAACCCAAACAAGGAGCAAACCAAGGCAGCAAATGTCTGTCACAAACAGTAGGAGGGTTTTTTTTTTTAGCAGGCAGAGCTAAAACTCAGCCCATTCCTGTATTCTTCAGCTTGCAATGTTGGGCTTTGAGCAGCTCAGATAAAGTTGATTCCCAAACCTGAAGTGATTTTCCAGTTTTTCTCAGGACTGAGGAGACTTTCCAGAGTACTTGTTCCATACACAACTGGTAAAACAAGTATGAAGTGAGAAATAATACATATTTTCTTTCTGTCCCTTGCAGACCCTGAAGTACATTTCCAAAACCCCCTGCAGGTACCAGAGTCCTGAGATTGTCAGGGACTTCCTGGTGGCAATGAAAGACCATAAACTGACCAAGTAAGTGGAGTTGTGTGTTTGAACTGGAATAAAAACTCAGTTAATGCTGAGAAAGTGATCCCTGTGCACAGTGTGATGAGCTGATGAATGGATTTTAAATATTTTCTGCCATTATTTAAATGCTCAGCTGAGGAGGATCCTGTAAATAAATTTTATCAGGATGCCCCTGAAACCTTGAATTGCTTTGTTATTCTAAAAAAAAAAAAAGATGTTTATATTTTCCTTCACTCATAGGTGAGTATTTCCATCTTCTCTTTATGTGCTGCTTGTCCAGGATCTCTGAGAGCTACATTTCAGTTATTTAAATATTCCATCAACCCACCTTCCCTTCTCCTCCAGCAGTTTCCAGTGAAGCTCAACCTCCAGTTCTTATTTTGGGGAGTTCTGCCTGGAAAAGAAAAGATTTCCAGTGCAGTTCCAAGGCTCCCAGGGTTTTCCCCTCTTTGGCAGTGCTGGGAGTGCCTGTTCTTGAGGCACATAATGCTCTGGGAGCTCTGCAGGGGGGCAGTGAAGCCTGCTGGAAACAGAAATGGAATCAGCTGGCCACTGGTTTGGATAGCTCTGATCACTCCTCTGACTTCTAAAGCTGAAAAAACCAATATTTACTGGTAAATAAATTGGTAAACCAACATCACTGCTTCTAAGTGACTCCTCCTTCCCTTCAGAGGAGGAGTTTGTGCTGGACAGGCACTGAGTGTGTTTTTATTCCCTGCTGGGAGGACTCCCAAGGAGTCCCTCCTCTGGGAAGGAGGCTTTTCATTCATTTGGCTGTGCCACACATGCACAGGGAGAGCTCTGCAGTGCTGCAGGGCAGGATTTTGGCCTGTCCAGGGCAGGGAAAGCAGAGTGTCAGCTTTGTGTTAGACTTTCAGTGCCCCCTCTCTACAGACAGGCCCAGCCAGCCCAGCAGCAGCTCTGCACACAGGGGTGCTGCTCCTTGGGAATTCTGTCCTGGAATTGTGCTTGCAGTGCTTTTACCAGGTCAGTGAGTCAGTATTTAACCCTCCTGTAGCTCATTTTATAAAGCAGGAGATTCATTTATGTAACCTGATTATTTTCTGGAGCTATTGAAGCATGGAGAAAAGAAAATACTCTGCAATAAAAATCCTAGAGGTGTAAAGAGGTGCTAATGTGGCACTGAGAGGGTCTTAACATTAGCAGCAAACATTTCTTGAGTAGTAGTGAGCATCCTTCCCCTCTGGAAATGTAAAACAGCCCTTTTGGAAGAGAAATAAGATTTGCTGTCTGTGCAGAGCAGCAGTTTAGGAAGAACCAGCAGAAGGATGCAGCACAGCAAAAAGGCAGAGTAGGATTTTTCAGAGTAAAAGGAACTGAACAATGTTGGTGTAAAACTCCCATTAAAAATCAAAGTGGTTATTTTTATTTAAAGCTAATTTCTAAACCTCTTTCAGGTAAAATTTGACCTGAGGGTTAACTTTTAGTGTTATCCCTTTAGCTACCTTGACTGCAACTGCTCCCCTGGGTGGGATCTCCAGAGTGAAATACTAAACAATTTCATTTATAACAGAGGAACTTCCAGCTACAGATTCTCAGAGTGATGAGCACTTTTGTAGAAGGTCTTCCCAAATATTCACTTTCCCACACCTACTTGTTCAGTGAGCTGTAAGGTTGGAATAGTTAAAAGCTTTAAATGAGCTTTAGGACTGTTTAATTTTTTGGTGGATCCTCCAAGGTGCCTTTGGGGTTAGATATCATCCTGTGTGTCCTTTTCCTGAGGCAGTGAAGCAAGGGACTGACTCCCAAATCATTTCTTGTGCATAGTGGCAGCAGGATGAGAGTCAAGAACCAGCCAGTGGTGTAGGTGACAAATTTACTGTCAGAATTCAGATTTGTTCTGTGAGCATCCTGTTCAACTTTGAGATTTTTTAATCCCTCTCTTATCTGGTAAAGAACTCCCCAACTCTGCCACGTGCTGCTTTACAGAATAAAACCCAGAACTGTTTTGTGTGATCCTGGCACTTCTTTGTCCTGATCTTTTCCAGGCAGCCCCTTGAAGCCAGAAGTGTCAGGGCCCATCTGGCAGCCCCTGCACCCCAAACCACAGAGCACAGGGGGTGCAATTGCCCCTCGAGGCACTTTATGTTAAACCACTTAAAGCAGGGATGCCTCCAAGGCAGTTTGGAGCTGCCCTTTGCTTCCTAACCAAGGTCATCTTAACACTGTCTTGTTAAATAAAAAGGCTTTGATGGTTTCCATTCTGTGGGATGGAGGTGGTGTTTAGGGATTTCAGTCCAGCAGTCTGCCACAGAGCTTCCTTCCCTTGGAGAGGAAGGACCTGCAGTGTTTGCCCTGCCAGGACCTTGTTTGTGTGATCCCTGCAGGGACCTTTCCTCCCCCCAAGAGTAATGAGCTCCAGACTCTCTTTGCTGCTTCCTTTCTGGGTAAAGCACCCCAAAATGTGCTCTCTTAGCTGGTCACACACAGTCTGTGCTGGTACCAGCTCTCTGCAGTGGCTGCTTAGATTTAAGATAAATTTGTGTTAGGGAAAAAATTAACCAGCAGTGTTCATGCTCTTAATTAGGCTCAGCCTGTTTCCTAAGAGGGGGGCTTTGAAGATCAGGGTTTGCAGCCCTGCCTTGGGCTGTGCCTGCTCCAGTCATTTCCTGTGATTGCTGCCCTCAGCACTAGGCTGTGCTCGTGGATGGCAGAATCCCCAGCTGGGGAGAGAGCAGCCAGGGAAACACCAGGACCTGAGGGAGGCCCAGCAGAGCTTGGAGTCGAGGGAATTCTTATTTTTCCTTCCACAGCCCTGCAGGATGTCAGGCTGCACGTGATGTCTCTGCTCCAGTGAGAGATCTGATGACATAGTTCTGGCAAATTCTGTAGTTCCTGGAAAATCACCTCAAATCCTTCTGTTGTCACTGATTTTCATCACTCAGAATACCAGGTTAACACACCAGCATCTGTTTTGTGATGGATTTGTCTCATTAGTGTTACAGAGACAAAAAAAGCTTCCTGAAAGGCAGATTTTAAAAATAAACACCAACGTGTGCAAACAAATATTCCAGAGTCATTTCAGAAAGCTGCCTTGCTATATAGAGCAAATTCCAAGCCAGGTATTTCACTGATACAGTTAAGGTGTGGTAAAACAGTTTTCCCCATAGTTTTTCATCATCACTTTGGTAAAATTCAAACTGCAGAACTGAGATTTTTTTAAGACTAAAGCTCTGAACCCACATAATGAATTTTATTATTACCTCATTGAGGCCTCAAGCTTTGGCTGAAGCTCCAGTTCAGTGAGCCATGCTGTACTTGGAAATAGAAATTGCCACTAGCAGCTAATTTTCCAGTTTTAGTGCTGGAATGGCTTCATATTTGCAAGGTATAGTGGATTGCATTGCATGAAAAGAATATTTATTAAGCTGGAGCTCTGTAATTATGGTTCAGTAAAAACTGGCTCTACTTGGGCTCTTCCTGTTGCTGATAGCCTATCTTGGATCTAATTTTGGGATAACCAAATTTCCAATCACTGCATATTATTCTAATTCCAAAAAAAAAACTGGTCAGGAACATTGCCCTCTTTGTCTTTAAATCAACACAGTCAAGGAAGTGTTGAGCTGAAAATCTTCAGTTCTTTTAAAAAGTATTTTCCCTCATGACTGCCAAAAACTACACCAGATACAAACCTCTGCAATATTAAAGGCTGAAGGATTTGCTTTGTAATTTTTGTCTCCTCCAGAGCTTTCAAAATGAATATTCAACAGCAAGTCAGGATTGTGCTCATTGAACAGCAGCATCATTTAAGATATTTGGAAAAGATTATTCTCAGCTTTTGCAGTGGGAATCCTGGTGGAGACTCACAGCACCCCCTGGGGCTGTGATTTCCCATTTTGGGAAAATCCTCCCTCAGCCAGACCCCATGCTCAGGATTCAGGCATTAAAAGTTGCCATGGACCATGGGATTTATATTTCCAACAGGAATAAAACCCCTGGTTGTGTGTCCAGCTGTTACTTCATGGTTTTCCTAGCAACTCTCAACCTGAGGATGAATTTGTTTCTGCTCAGGCACAGATGTTTGAAGGGGTTTTTTAGCTCTCTGTGCTGGTTCTTGGCACTGTTCTCTCCTTACCCAGACCTCTTGCTGGAAAAACACTCTGGGAGTCCAGCAGATTAAAAAAAGAGCAATACCAACACACACTTTGAGATATTGGTTAAAATAGGAGCTGCAAAAGTTTGCTTAGTGCTGACAGAAAATGGTGCATTTTGTCTGAATTTCCACATGAGTATTATTTTTTAGATACATCAATGTAGGAATGTGCTGTCTGTTCTCTCTGTGGTCTTTGACATGACCCAGAGGTGGGTTTTGTCTTGTAGAAACATTTTTTAGGATTTTTTAGGATAGAACTCAACATCTCCACCTCCTCTAGCACTTTCCCCTCTTACAGACCTCTCACTCATTTTCCTCCCCATGACTGCCCAGGTTTTTGTCCCCTGCAGCCTGAGCTTTGGGGGTGTCCCCAGACCCACTCCAGGGCATTTTTCCAGCCTGGCAAAGCTGCTCCTGGCTGCAGCTGAGTGCCAGAGCTGCAGGCTCTGGGCTGAGGCTCAGCCCCACAGCACAATTGTCCTTTGGGGATTTCTCAGCAGCATGGCCCATTAACTCTGATTAGTGGAATCTTGCTTTTATGAGAGAAAATTGCTTTCAACTGGCACTCATCTTTGTGTGGATTCTCCTCTGGAACGAGCAGCTTTTGTGTTCCAAACTGTTCCTAAAATCCAGGAGGAGCAGGGAAGATGCAGATGCTGAAGTTTGGGGGCAATGAAGCTGAAAATGTTCTTCACCTTCTGTTTGGATGAACAGGACAATTCCCCTTTTTATTTAATGAGCACCAGCGTGCCATGCATGCTGTAGGAAGTGTAAAAATGAATTCATGGGGGCTTGGAAAAAGTTAATTTTACCTTTTAGATTTAATGGAGCATGAACTAAATCCAGGCTTATGTCTGTGCCCAAGCCAAACACTGCAGTCAGGGCTGATCCTAATGCATGGTCACCTTACTTAAAGCTAAGCTCTGATGAAATTGTGATTATTCTGGTTTTAATTTGTGTATGTGCTGTCAGGAAGTTCCAGGTACAAAGAGCCTGATCCCAGCAGTGAATTTTTGGGGTCAAACAGAGCCTGATCCCAACAGTGAATTTTTGGGATCAGTGTTAAAAAGGTGCAGTGGGTACTGGGCTCCAACTCAAACCTTTTGCCTTCTGCTGAGGGCTGAGCAATCCAGTTTCCTAGTAAATGAAATTTGTAGACATTTTGGGAGTGTTTGTTTCATTGCTTACCTCAGAATTACAGTTACCATGTCTAAAGATCGTTGTGTTGGGGTGTTAATTAGAGCTCCCACTGCACAAGCAGCTCTGGATGAAATATGGCATTTATGCAGCTTTTGGGATTTTTTCTGCACCCTGCTGCTCATTCCTTTGTGTTGTTCTGCATCATTTTCCAGCAGGGAGCTTTGCTGATCAAACCCAGCCATAAAATCCTTCAGATTACACATCTGAATGTGTTAATCACTTGTAAGTTCCCTCTCATTCCTCTGTACACATTTTTTAAAACTGCAGATACCCTGAAATGATGCTTTTAGGATCTGTTTGGCCTGACTCTGAAATTTCTGACTATCCCTGATGAATTGGAGTGATGTTCCTGGCTTACAAGCAAAAAGTCTTAGAGGTGTGACCTTTTTTTTGTTGTGCCCTCTATTTCCTCAGGAAACAGGAGCTGTTGCACTAATTGACTGTTTTAGTCACCATGTGTAATTGGTGTTAATTTATTTCTGCTTGCTGCTGTGCCAGTAATCTGTGATAAACACAGCTCTACCTGCTTGAAAAGAGCTCTGGCTAAATCAGCTTTGCATTCTTCATAAAATAGATTTTGCTCTTTGAGCCTCTTTGGTTGGATATCTTTATTTATCTGGAGTTTTGCTGGCATGGTATTTCAAGGCTATTACTCTGAAAAGAAGAAGATGAGGAAATTCATTGAATAAAAGACAAATAATGTGCTTTGTGTGGAGGAGCTGGAGGATTGGGATGTGTCTTGCTGCAAAAGAGAAGAAAGAGTTGTTTGAGAAGGCTCTGATCTCAGAAGTGGCACGTGAGAGAAACTTGGGTAAAACAGGAATTCACCAGAGTCTGTCCTTGCAGGTAGGGCTGGGGAGGAGGAGGAGGAGGAGGGAGGATTTCCCAAGGAGGATCCAAAGGGCAGCTCTGGGAACTGAGGCACCAACACTTGCTTGGCCAGGGAGCAGAGCAAAGAGCCCTGAAAGCACCAACTCTGTGCCTCCATCAGGCACCAAAGCAGGGAATTTCCCAGCTCTGGAGGAAAAAGCTTTCCAAAATCCAACAGAATTGGCCAGATTTTTATACAGTAAATACAGTATTTAATCTTCTTTCCCCAGCAGTGCTGCCTTTAGCTTGGCTTTTACAGGAGTGAGTTTTATCTCTTATTGATTCCTTAAATCACCTGCTTGCTATGTAAAGGATTGGAGTGCTCATCTCCTGTCATTATTGGGGATTGATTCCTGGGTTTTATCACAGTGCTAGGTGGAAACACCTCATCTTTCTGCCAGTGAAGTGCTCTGAGCCCAGAGCAAAATCCAGCCATGCTCTCCACAGCCTTGTGTTGCAAATACCAGAGAGATTTGAGTGATTAACATGGGAGTTGTATTTCCTGCTTCACATCACCTGTGGAAACTTTCTCTGGCTCTCCAAAAGCAAAGCAAACTAGTAATAAATAAATTTTAAAAATAAAGAGGAAGATTTCCTGGAGCTTTCTCTTAGGAATTGTTAATATCTCACAAATGCTGTATTGAAAATGTACCAGCTTTTCTTCTGAAGCTGAAAGTGATGATTAAAATGGACATTTCAGCTGGATCAGCCAGCAGCCAGTGGCAGAGGCCATTTGAAAGGAAATTATATCTCTGAGATATCTCCAGACACACAGAAACTGTTGGCTGTAATCATGCAGTGATCTGTGTTCTCTTAAAAGCTATGAGGTTTCCTTTAAAAAAAAAACAAAACAGGGGAAACCTCTCCAGAATCTGTTGAAGTATGCTTTAAACCCTCCAGAATCAGTTGAAATATGCTTTAAACCCTCCAGAATCAGTTGAAATATGCTTTAAAGGTGCCCTATAAATAGTAATAAATGCCAAGATTTAGTTTTCCCAAATTGTAGTTCCCTGCTGTTACTCTGTATTTGCAAGGAGCTAAAAGGACAAGCAAGTTGCTGCCATTTGATGGGATTGTAACTCCTTAGATATGAAAATTGTTCTTGTGGTTGTGTGTTCATAGCAGAAGTTTTTGATCTCTGATGGGCTGTTCAACATTTCTGCCCAGCTTTACAAAGCAGCAGTTAATTAATGCTTGCCCAGTAATGATTTGAGGGTCTCTGCTTGCCACCAGCAGCGTGGCTGAACACAGGAAAATCCCCAGGTTACTGAAATATCCAAATTATGGCCCTTCAGCCACACTGCAGACACAGCCAGGATTATTCCTGGCACTGCCATGTCATCCCTGAGTTATCAGGAATGTGTTTGCATCACTGCAGGCATTGAGGGGATCCTCAAACCACCCAGGAATGTGGATTTCCTTACACTCTGCTTTTTCCAGGGCAGAGAAGCTGCAGCTGCTGAACCACAGGCCTGTGACTGCAGTGGAGATCCAGCTGGTGAGTAACAATGGCCTGTTCAAAGCTTAACTGGAAGCAGCTTTAACCTTGGAGATCAATTGAATAATTGCTTTCTCATGGGCCAGGGATTGAATGTATCCCTTCATGCACATTTTACATCCACAGCTTCAAATCCACTCAGCTTCCTGTCAGAGCCCTCTCAGGCAGAATCTCCAGCTCTTTTTGTTTCAGTGGCACACGTTGAAAATGCCCAATGGAATCATTAAAGGTGATTGATGAAAGTATTGCCAATAAGAAAGTGTTTAATCTTTCTGCTGTGCAGCTCTGGGATGGAGTGCTTCACTTTTTTGACATCTTCCCTGGTTGTTTTTACACTAAAATCAAAAAGTTCTGAAAAGAAACGAGCAGGAATGCAGGATGAGCAGTGGGTATAAATTCCTGATGGGAAGTAGCCATTGTCAGCTGTAAAGAGGGATTGTCACTAAATAGAAATAGATGCTTCTGTTCTCTCAGGCATCTCCTCAGCAATACAAACCCCTGTGGTAATAAAGAGATTGTTACAATCAGGATATCATTTCAATCAGGATCTCTTGCATTAAGAACATCTGTTTGCAATCTTCCCCTGGAACCAAGCTGAGGAGGAGCAGGATCACATTTTGCTGCAGAAGAAGGGAAGGATTCAAGAGGGACCAGTAGGATTATTTTTCTTCTGTCACCAAGGAGCAGAGATCAGAATGCTGAAGGCATCTCAGGAGAATGATTCCAGCTGAGCAATTCATGCTGGGGACATCAGTGTCCAGCAGCAGCCCAGGCAGGAGCTTTAAGTTAGTCAGAAACCACAATTTGGGGGCTTTGTTAGCTTCATATGCTTAAACAGATTTATTTTATTGCCATCTGCAGGCTTTTCTTCCCTTCTTGAAGTGCACTCATCTTTTGGGGCTCTCAGGTGACTGCATGGCTTTGTCTGCCTCTTCCCTCCTGTCATTGTTGTCCTACCTACCCATAAAACATTGAAAATAGTGTGCTTCTGTGTCATGTTTGAAGAAAAGGAGAATTTTGGGCCTTTCTATTAAAAGTCAGCTTTCTGTAAAGTGCCATATTTTAGATATTTCAAGTTTTGTAGTGTCAAAATCAAATAAAACTCGTTGAAACTTAGAGAACACAAGATTTGAGTTCAGTCAGTTCATTATTGAGCCAAACCCTTCTCTAATGATGTAAAACAACTTGTGGAAAGTTCAGTATTTGGGGGTTAGGCTGAATTTGTAGCTTCATGCAAGGACTGGGGATGCAGTTACTCCTGTTCCTTTGGGATTCCCCTGTGACTCCCAGGGCACATTTCCCCCAGCTCAGGGGTGCAGTGGTGTCAGTGTCCTGGGCTGCTCACCCTGTGTGCCAGGAACCTCCCCAGAGCTGCAGCACATCTGGAGGTGCCTCCACCAGAGCCTCTGGGGCTCAGGGGCTGCTTGTTCTGTCTGTTCACCAAATCCTCAGGGAGTTCCTCACTTCTTTCAGGACTTTCTGGGGTTCTCCAGCCTGGCTTTGTTTATTCTTCACTCTTGATTTATTGTTATGTCTCAGGAGATGAAACCAAATAAACATTAGCATTGAGAGCAGCACAGGGAGGAGGAGGAAGGCTCTTAAATTCTGCTTTTATTTGGGGAAGCACAAAGGAGAGGTATGGTTTGAATTAAGCTGCAGGTTGGTGTCACTGAAAGCCAGAGCTGGGAGCAGCAAGGAGTTGATTTTGCTGTTCAGTTACTGCTTTGGATCCTGGTTTTGGTGAGGACACAGGTTGCAGCAGTCACTGAGCACACAAAATCTGCCTTTTCTGGGTGTAAAATCACCCAGAGTCTCCCATGCCCAGCAAAGTCCTTTCCCTGCAGTGATGGATGAGCCACAACCTGCTGGGAAGTGAATTTTGCCTCTAAAATGGCCTCGATTCTCTCCTCACTGAACTTGCCCTGAATCAGAAATAAGTGCTGGGGAGAACTTCTGAGCACTTCCTGGACTGGGGGCACATCAATCCTATTTTTAGAAAGCTTTCAACAAAATGCCAGCCCAGTCCAAGGCTCTCACTTGCTCAGTTTTGATGTCAAACTTTTACTCAGTGCAGCCTGACCATGGCTTGGAGTCTGATTTACCTGGCAGGCTCATGGGAGAGGATATTTATAATTATAATTATAATTATTGTTGCTTGTTGCCTTCCCAGCTTTTTAGTTTTTTGCACTCCATCTACAAAAATCCTTATTTTTGGCTGTATGCAAACAATAAATCCATTTTGATAAAATTACTCTGCAGCTAAAAAGCAAATTTCTGTTGTGATCTTTTGTAAACCTTAATGCATACATTGCTGCCATTGTCCATCTTTGCCTTTTCCAGCCTCTGGGCCAGGATTGATTTTCCAACCACAGCAACAAAAGGAGCATGAAATTCCAATTTTTACCCCCCAGAGTACAACACTGTACACATTGCAGCTATCTTGACCTCCTGTTTGAATCTTTAACATATGTTGGGCCTGGCTCAGTGATTCCCAAAAGGAGCAAATTAAAAGTCAGGGATGTTCAGCTCCCCATGAGAGTGGTTCAGCTTTTCTTAATGCTGAAGAGGAAGCATCATCTTTTTTAAGGAACAAATTGCTCCACGTGTTTCTCTGTGAGTGGAAAAGCAGATTTTAATTTTGTGCTTTTGAAAAATGTCTTTCTGCCTTGGAGAATTTCATATTTATGTGTGTAACCAGGCTGGCACGTTGTCTTTTGTACTGGAAAATAATAATGAAAGGTATTTTGGAAAATGGAAGATCTTAAGAGGGTTTAAACATTTTATTTTCTCAACAATGTATTTTTGCCTTGCCTTTGGTTAATTACCTCTGAGGGACATTAATTCAATCATTCAGTCTTTTACTTTATTTCTTTCTTTTAATGTGCTTTTTTCCTATTAATGTGGTGGTGCTGAGCAATTTCAAATCACTGCTCAGAGGAGGAAATAACAGTGATTTTCTCATCAAACATCTGCCTCCCCCACTGGAGTGAAATGATGTGCTTGATTGCTTTGGAAATGAGCAGAGCCCCATTTCCTTTATTACTGTACTTTACTGATGATTTTAAAATCTAATTCTTGGCTAATTATCCCAATGAACAATAGCTTTTAGCCCACAGGTTGTTCTGTGATGCTGAGGTCTGTTCACCAAATCCTCAGGGAATTCCTCACTTCTTTCAGGACTTTCTGGGGTTCTCCAGCCTGGCTTTATTTATTCTTCACTCTTGATTTATTGTTATGTCTCAGGAGATGAAACCAAATAAACATTAGCATTGAGAGCAGCACAGGGAGGAGGAGGAAGGCTCTTAAATTCTGCTTTTATTTGGGGAAGCACAAAGGAGAGGTATGGTTTGAATTAAGGATGTTTGTCCTTGTTTCACCAAGTCACAAAAGGAATTTAGACAGTCCTGAGTGATTTTGTGTTTCCATTTGTCCATGGCACTCTGAACATAGATTTGCAGCTTAATTTATGAATAAACACCTCAATCTCTGGGCTTATCTTCATGGGCTGGCTGTGAATTTCTGAGATTTAAATTTGAGCTGCAGGGGGAACGTGCTGCTTTTAGTTGGAGCTGGGAGAATTTTATGCCAATTAATTTTAAAAGTTTTCCTGATTTCCTCTTTGATTAGCTGTAGAGCAGTGTGGAAACTAAAAGGGAGCATTGCTGATTTTATGGATATATTGCAATGGAAATGGAATAACAAACTGCTCTAATTTGGGTGAAATAGGACTGATTAGTGAGGCCTGAGCTGATTATCACATTTCACAGGTAACACACACTGCCTGTCTTTAGGAAGGACATTGATGTGCTGCAGCACTTTTTTCCCAAACCCCTGGAGTTATTTTGGGGCAGCACAGCCTTGAATGCTGAAAAGCAGCAGTGAGAATTATTTATGACATCAGGGGGCTTTTGAATGCACAAATTGTATTTCTGTCACACTGCCCAATTCTGCTCCTCACCCAAATCTCCAAATACTGAGGGGCCAGCAGCACTTTGGTCAGAAATACCCCAAACTTTTCACATGGCATCATCTGAGAGGGGAAACTGTTCCCATTTGGGCTGGCTGGCACTGCCAACATCAACATCTGAGCTCATCCCCTCCCTTCAAACCTTTGCAGTTTTGTTTTCCTTACTATAAACTCTGCATTCCTGCCTGCTTATGGGCTCAGTCTGGCTCTTGAGCACTTCCAGCCAGTGCAGGGCTTTTTGCTGGAGCTTTTCCCCCAGATTGGTAAAATTGCTGCAGGAGAAGGAGGTACCTGAACCCTCTTGGGGTTTTTTTGCCTCTCAGGCTTCTTGCACCTCCTTTCTCTTCTCAGCACCATAGTTCTTCCTGCTCTCAGCATCAAAGGTGTTTTGTCTTGCAGCTGTAAATCAGAAGGCTGGGAGAAGAGAACATCTGCTGAATGTACAATGAGTCTCTGAGTGACCCCCTGTGCCCCTGAGATCTGCTTTCTTTTAGGACAATTTCATTTGCCTCTTTATCTGCGTGCTGCCTGTGCTCAGTTTTTGAATTTTGCCTTTTGCCTTGTTGCTTTGCTGCTTCCTCACTGCTTATGTTCTCATAAATCAGGCTCAGGCTGGTTTTTCACTTCCTGCAAGAGTGAAAAAACCTGATTTTTACAGTTTGTGCTTTTGATCCTTTGAAATTTCAAATAATAGCACAACAAAATAAGGCTGAAGCATCAGCTTGACTAAGAAGCTGTCTGTCTGTCCTGCTAAATTTGATTTGTGTCTGTTGGTGATTCCTGGGAGCTGCTGGAGAGGCACCAAGAGGTGAATTTGCTGCAGCAGTTGAAGGAATTCCCACTTCCCTCTGGATCTCTCAGCAGAAAGGAACTGGGGAGCTCCATGCCCTCTTCAATGCAGGGTCTGGCATCTCTAAAAATCATCATTGTAATCAGACATCACTTAGAGCACCAGAGCATCTGAAACACCAGGGATGATTTTCTTTCATTTCTTTCATTTCTGGGGCTGCCAGAGCAAGCCCCAGAGCTGCTGTGTGTGTCCCTGCACTTTGTCAGCCTCGTGCTGTGCCAGTAAAAATGACTTCAGCAGGGTTGTTCATACTGGGAGTTGGGGCATTACTCATTTGGAGTCACTGGGGAGCAGGGAAGAAAACAGAGATTAGAATTCATGTGTTCTGCCTTAAAATCAGGAGCTGGTAAGAGCTGGTGCTGAGCAGAAATCCCTGGTTTTTATTTGAGTTCTGATTTCATCAGAGCAAGCACCTGAAGGAGAAAGTGGAGGGGAAAAAAAAGGCAGAGGAGATATAGATAGAAAATTAAAATGGGAAGAGGGTTGGACTTTATGGCATGCAATAAATCAAATCTAAACAAGGCCAAGTGCCATTTTTCTGAGGGATGGTGACAAATCTGGCAGACACTGGTTCAGTCACCCTCCCTGGAGTGATCCAAAGCACCTGGGCTGGTTCTTTGTCCAGCTCCTACAGCACCTACCCCACCTTGAAAATTCAGTGTACACAGTAATGAATAACCCATAACCCAGGCTGAAAGCCAGGCTGATAATCCTCTGTGGAATTTCCTAGCAGAGGTCATCTGGAGAGGAGAGATTTATCAGCAGCATTGGCACCCAGGAGTGGGTGGAGCAGATTTGATCATGGAATCACAATCCCAGATTGGGACTGGCAGAGACCTGAAGGAACATTTAGTTCCAGGGACATCTTCCACACCTCGTGGTGTGGTGCTGCTGCTCCAGGGTGTGCTGAGATGATCCCCTGGGAATTCCTGGCAGGAATCAGCTGCCAGGGGTTCCCCCAGGCAGGCAGGGAGGATCTGGGGGGTGTTTGAGCACAGGGCCTGCACTGGAGCAGCTGCTGGGGAGCAGAGCCAGGGCTGCTCCTCAAGCCAGTGTCCTGCAGTAGTTGCTGAGCTACCAGTGCTTGGAGAGCCACTCCACAGGGATTTTCATCCTTTGATGGGGAGAGGCCCCAGAAAGTCATTTACAAATTCTGGCTGCCTTTGGCTGAGCAGTGGATTCTCTGAGTGTGTGCAGATCTGTGGATGATCCTGATGAAAGATGATCAGATTGTGCAAAGAGGGCTGGGAGGACTCTGAAGAAAAAACTGAATTGAACACCCCACTCTGCTTTGCAGAAGGCATTTTCTGAAGGGCTGATTAAACCTGCATTGACTTGGAACCATCACTCCTATAAATCACTCCTCTTCAAAGGCCATTTTCAAGGACTTGGTGCACAAAAAGAAAACTCAAACCCCACAATCCTAATTGGTTTTGTTGGTGTTTGAAGAGTTCTTCTGACTTGCTTTTCCACTCCTCTGACAAGCTTTTTTCCCTTTTAACAGCTGCCTATAAATTAGGGCAGTTGTTTTACTGGTAGCAATGATCTAAAAGCTGCCACAGCTCCACAGTGGGAATAGTTCCCTAATTAATCTCATGGAATCACAGAGTTGATTCATGACAGTGTTTTTGATGTTGCTCAGAGCTTTTAAATGTCTTTATATCCAGGAATCTCCCAATCCAAGGAAATTCCAGTGGAGTACAGCTACTGTGGTTTCTTCTATGGGCTGAGTATCTCATGTAGGTACTGGGTGAGGTGCCAAGGTCCAGGGAATCCCTCTCAGGACATCCCATAAATACAGAAACTTGGGGAGAAGGTCAGGAAGCTGAGGCTGTGTCTGAGCTAAAGGAAAAGCCTGGCTCAGGATGTGGATGTGGAGGTTGAGAGAGGTTTTAGGCTAAACCAGGCAGTTCCCAGGGGGATGTTTTCCTTGCTGTAAGGAAAGCAGGATCTCATTACACAGTGCCAATTGTCATGGGGAACAATGGAGTTCTTTCTATTTTTTCCAAATATTCCAAGAGTTCTGCTTTGTAAAACGCTTTTGTGATGAGCTCAGGCTGTGTCTTGACAAAGTCTTCCCTGCTGGGCTGAGTCCTCCTCTCTGAGGGAGGAAGTGTGGATTTAATGATGCAGTGGGGTTTGTTTTTGACCTGCAGATGGTGGAAGAAAGCGAGGAGAGGCTGACAGAGGAGCAGATCGAGTCCCTCCTGCAGACAGTGACCACCATCCTGCCAGGGGACCCAGAGCACCAGCAGAGAGACTCAGCAGTGGCAGCACAAGGCAAAGGTGACCAGGCCTAGGAGGCAGCACCTCCAGAAGAGAACCAGCTGCTCTTAGCCTGGCTTTGATACCAGTTCAATCCTCTACTGGACAGAAGTTTAACATATATTCATATTTTTATGATTTGGAGGTGGTGAGGGAGCCAGTCAAGCAGGGCACAGGCCACTGCTGTGGGGTGTTTGGTCACACACAGGGGTGGCAGAGCCAGGCTTTGCAGTGCAGCATCTGAGGAGGGCTCAGCATCTTTGGGGGGTTTTTCCATTCCCCCCAGAATCAGCACAGCAGTGCTGCACTGGGAATTCCTGTCAGTGGCTTGCAGAGCAGTGCAAAGCCAGTTTTGGGGGTGTTTGCAGAGCAGGGGTGTACAGGAGCTCCTTGGGGTCTGGGCAGGCACTGCCAAATCTTGGCCTCCTGGAGTTGAGAGGATTTGTGGGAGGGCAGCTCAAGGATGGCTGACAAATCAGAGAGATCCAGATTCAGCAAATTGCACTGACACCAGGGGCTGGGGGCTTGTGGTAACACACACAACATAGATTTTTGTGAAATTTTTTCAAAGGTTGTATGAAGTAGAATTTTTATTTTAAGAATTTGTGGTTTTATATACATTTTTTATAGGTTATTGTGATTGATGAATGAGAGACTGAATTTTTCATTTGTATTGGTTAAATTAGAGGGCTATTAAAAGAAAATTTCCCTTACAGAAAGAATGAACAACATGAGTACTGTTATAAAAACAATGTCCTGTTGTTTATGTTTTTTCTTGGGAGCAAGTTTTAGTAAATTAAAACAGAGTTTTAGACACTCTAGGCTTGAAAACTCAGACTACAGGGTTGAAGCTGTTATGGAGAATATTGAGGAGTCTCTTGGCCCTCTGAACATTTATTCCAATATTTACACACAGACCAGGCACTCCTGTGATGGAGGAATAAATGAGGCAACACTGAGCTCTTGATCTGGTTTGGAAAAATGAGATTCAGGCCTGGATGAAGCAGAATTTCCTGAGCTTTTTTGTCTGATGAAGGATTTCATGTTGAAAGCCTTGGTGATTCTAATAAATCATTTGTGTGTGAGTATCCACACAAAGTCAGCCACTGGTTTAAATTGTGCCTGCAGACCATTCTTTTATAATTATTATGATGTACTGGAAATAGAAATAAAATTTTAAGTACATCCTGGGAGTTTTGTGACTTAGAGATGAGATCAAATCACAATATCTGACAGGGTTTTGCCCCCCTCTGCTCTGTCATGGGTTTATTTTGTGTTTTTATCCAGAGAATTTATGCTTTCTGAGCTTCAGTTGTGCAGTGTATGAAAGGGCCTGATAAATTCCAGTGTCTGGGGGATTTGTCATATTCGTTTCCATGGTATTTAAGCTTCTTTGATGTTTGGAGAGGAAAGAAAATGATTGGAAAAATATATTTGTTGCCTCTTAAAGATAATTTATCATACATTAAATGCCTTCCATGGCTGGAGACTAAAGGTGCATTTAGACTGGATTTGTTTAGTGTTGGAGGGGGAAAGTCCTTGATGGGTTTGTGATAAATCAATGTATATTTTTCTCTCCAAAAGGGAAAGAAAATGAGAGAAATAAGTGGATCATAGCATGGAAAGACACGCAATTAATTTTAAAATTAACATTTTTATTCCCAGCAGGCACTGATGTTGTGGCTTTGGGCTGCAAGTGTTTACATTTTGATCTGTCCTTTCCTGCAATGAAGTTATTTAGATTTGTTCTGAACATATCAAAAGCAGCTGGAGGCAGACTGTAAATCTCCTCAGCCAACAAGAACAACTCAGCAGATCCCTGAAGTTGGGTGTTCCATCTGGGGCATTGATTTGTTGCTGGGATGGATTTTTGCCAGCAGCTGTGGTGTTGTGGGGCTGTGCAGGGTGCAGGAGCTCCCTCCTTGCTGTTGGAGTGAACCTTTCCATCAGGAGCACTTCCAGATGTTAACAGCTGGTAGCCCTCTGCAAATGCATGGATGGCTTGTGAACAGAAATTCCCCTAAAACTCCAATGGAGAACAGCATTTCACAGAAGTCACAGAATTTGAAAGGCTCTGGGCTCGTGGTGTGTGCACAGGAATGGAGTTTTAAACCTGCTGCTGTAAATTCAGCTGAGGATTTCCTCTGAGTTGTGTTATTTGGTGTTTTCTGTGTCACAGCCCCCAGATCAGCAATGGTTTATGGAGAGCAGATCTCACCTTGCTGATGTGACACCATTTCCCAATGTCCTGAATATCACACAGAGCATCTGCCAGTCCCCCACATTGCTTTTTATTCCCTTAATTGTTCCCTTCATTAACCATTCCCTACCTCAGGAGATGGACCCTCCTCATTCTTGGAACAGAGAAGGTGGCACCAAGAGTCTCTGGGGATGCAAGAAAGGTAAATGTGTGTTCTGAGAAGAAACTGAGCACTCAGCACTTCCTGAATATTTAAGAAGTGGATATTACTTCTAATTATCTCATTTCTTACCTCTCCCTCACTTTTTTGCTCTGCTGTGTGTGTTTGGTTGTGCTCAGGGCTGCTCTTGTGCTGAGAAAGGGGAATGAGCTGCCAGAATTCCTGATCTGATACTTCAAAACACCTGGGCTTTCTCTTCCCATAAATTCAGGTTTCTGGAGGATTTTTTGGCAGTCCCAGCTGGAGAAGCTTTCTTAGAAGAAGCTTTATTTTATGAGAGGAGAAGGAGCTGCTGCTCCTACCTGGCTGTGCTCTGGTGCTGGGCAAGGGGGATGGATCTGCTGGAACCAGATGTGCCCAGGGGATTTTGAGGGAGATCCAGGAAATCCCTGCTGCTGAGCTGAGCAGCTCTGGAGGAGCTCAGGGCTGTGGGAGGCTGTGGCCACACTGAGTGCAGAATGGCACAAGCAGGGAGCAAAATTCATTTGGTTTGTGTTTGTGTGGGTGTTCATCAGCTAAAGGTGAGCAGCCTGAGGCAGGGAAAGCAAACCCACAGAATTTGGAGCTTTGGGGATTTTTTGGAAGCAGATTGACTTCAAACAGCACTGAAATGGCTCACACTGATTAATTCATACTTTGCTCTCCACCTCTTTGGAAATTTGTGTTTTGCCCAGTTTATGGTTAGAGGGGGAAGATTTGGATGACCCTGCTGGAGCTGGGGCTGGACTCTGATCTCCAGAGCTCCCATCCTTTCTGTCAGTGCTTCCCCTTCCTCCAGCCAGGGAGTCAGTGTTTCCATCTCATCCAGGCTGCTCTCATTAAGAGCTGGGATGCAGAAATCTGGGATTTGCTCCCTGGCCCCCTGGCACAGTGCCAATCCTTCATTTCTGCCATGTGGGCAAAGGGAAGGGGACAGGCTGGCAGGGCTGGCAGCAGGATTTGGGGTCATGCCTGTGGCTTCAGCTCTTCCTTGGGGCTGCACTTGGGCTTTGTGGCAGCTGAGGCTGTTCCAGAGGCACTGCTCTGGGGGGAGGGAGGAGTGCCAGCATGAGCTGGAGTTTCAGGGTGATCTTCACCACAGATACCTCTTGAATTTTTCTTAATTTGGTTAAAATTCCTCCACAGTGCCTCTCCACTGCCTTAAATTTGGCCCAGACCAGAACCTGGCTGTGCTCAGGTTCAATCAGCTCCAGCTCAATCCATCCCAGCCCAAACTGGGATTATTCCGGATCCTGGTTTTGAAACACAAACACACAGAGATTTTTTTTCTGTGTTACATTTTCTCTGATGAAACTTTTCATTGCCTCTGCCTGCCCTGGGCTGGCAGCTGTGCCAGGGCAGTGTGCAGCCAGCACGTTCTGCAGCCCAGGACTGGCCCTGCCTGCCTTGGCACCACGTCCTCCTCCCTGTGCTCCACAGGCTTCGGAAGCAGCGGCCTCAGCTGGGAGCTAAACTTGTGAAACACTTTGGGTTTTGGCAGAGAGGAGTCAGGAAAGGCTTTGTGCACCTCAGCCTGGCCAATATCAGGCTTTTCCTATTTTTTCTACCCATAACCAGAGTGGAATTTAACCCCTGGGGATGTGCTGGAGGCTTTAAACATGGGCAAGAGAGATTTTTGCCAGGTCTAAAAGCATCTCCCAAGTGTGTGCTGCCTGTGAAGGAAGGAGGGCTTTTATTGGCAGATGTGGGTTGTGTCTGCTCTTGTACAGGGCTGAGAGGATTCCAAAAACTTGCTTTTTTTATTAATTTGATGTTTTCAGTTTTCTGAGTGCCCCAGACCAGGACAGGGATGAGCAACAGATACTGAGCTCTGAAATGTTGTGGGTGGCCAAAAGGCAGGTGGGATTTGGAGAAATGTGCAGAACAGGCACCTTGGATACTGTGCAGGCATCAGCCCAGTCCTCATCTGATGTACTGCTATCCCTTATCCTGTGGGGAAAGTGGGGTAGGACTCACCTTCCTAGGGCCTGGCTGGGCCCAGGCAGCCCTGGAGCCCTTCCACCCTCACCAGCTGCAGTGTTCAATCTCAATCCCCTGGATCACCTGCTGGCTTTTTAATGCTCTTCAAATTTATCTGCATTTCCCCTTTTGTGTGGCTCCTGGATTTCCTGACACAAAGCCCTGGCTCAGGGTGCAGAAGCTGGGAGGGAGGGAGAAGGAAAGATTGGAAACACCCACACAAAACCTGGTGGGATCCAGCTCCTTCTCCGTGCTCTTTGCTGTTCATCACCCAGAACCCCCCAAAAGCTGCTGGGTGAGTGGGCTGGGGATGGAAATGGCTAATCCAGGCCAATTTAAACATTGTCCTTTCCCTCTTCAGCATCCTGCCTCCAGGCCTGGGCTCAGCTCAGATGCTTTTCCCATCCCCATGGGCTGCTCCAAGTGGGACAGGACCCCCTGTCCTGAGTCACCACCTCAGGTGGGATTCAGCAGTTGAACCACAGGCTCACACCTCTGGAAATGGCCCTAAATCCTCCTCATGCTCCCAAGAGCTGCTGGAGGTTTCCATGGGTATCCCATCCCTGTGCTGCTGGGGTGTCACCCTTGGAACCCCCCAGGTTTAGTGGGATGAGATGGGATGTGCAGGTTTTCACCCCAGACCTGTCACTGACTCTCCAAATGCTGCATCTTCCTCTTCAGGTTTTGAGTTTTTCCCAGCCTTTTCCCCTTGCTTTTCCACTGCTCTGGAGCTGAATTGTGCCCTCCAGTGCCAGCTGAGCTGGTTGGAGCAGGCCAGGAGCAGAGGCTCCAAGGAAAACCACAATATTTTGGGAGCAGTGGTGAGGCAGGGAGAATTGGAGGGAGCCTTTGGATTTGGCTTTTTCTGCTGAGGCCTCAGCAGAGCCCAGGAGTTAATCATTCAAATATGCTTATGTGTAATAATCTCTGCAGGACAATGAGCTGAGGAATTACTGAATGCAATTGAAATGGGGCAGAGTGGCTGCTACAAAAAGGGTGTCCTGAGCCAATGGGAGCCAGCAGGCTGCTATAAAAACGGGTGGGAAGGAAAAGCAGCTGGTGGGAAGAAATCCCCAAAATCCCAAAGCGTGTCCTGAGCTGCCTCTGCTTGGGCAGAGATGCTCCTGAGCTGCTGGAAATCAGGCTGAGCCCTTCTCCCAGCACTTGTGGGTCAGAGGATGTGGTGGGAAGGGCAGGACCTGCCCACAATCACCTGGTGGAGCCTGAGATGATGAAATCCAGCAGTGCCGTGAGTTGGGGTTGGATTTTGAGGGGGATTGGGATGCTCTTCCAGGAGCTGGGTGGGATCATGGAAGGAAAAGCTGGTGGGAAGTGATCCCCAAAATCCCAAAGTGTGTCCTGAGCTGCCTCTGCTTGGGCAGAGATGCTCCTGAGCTGCTGGAAATCAGGCTGAGCCCTTCTCCCAGCACTGCTGATCCTGTGGGGATGGTGGGGAGGGCAGGAATCACCTGGGGGAGCCTAAAACGATGAAATCCCGCAGTGCTGGGAGTTGGGGTTGGGTTTTGGGGGGATTGGGATGCCCTTCCAGGGGCTGGGTGGGATCCCTGGGAGTGAAGCCCAGGTGAGGCTGGATTTTGGGAGCGTTCAGCAGCGTTGATACCCCGAGGGGCAGGCACTGCTCCCGGGGCCTTGCCGCAGGAACAGGGAAGGGGGGAAGGCATGGGAAGGGATTTTAGGGGATTTAGGGATTAGATGAGCTGGGCTGACCCCAATGACCATCTCAGGCCTGTCCTGCACGCTCATCCCTTGGCTCCCAGCCTTCCCTCCAGCAGGTTTTGGTTTTATCCCTGATGTTGTTTGGATCCCGTGCTCCGGGTGCCATTGTTGAGCTCAGCACTGGCCGGGGCTGGCAGGAGAATATTCCTCCTGGAGCTTTCTGCCAGCCTTCAAATCCCCCAAAGAGGTGTTAAGTGCAGCTATTTCCAGCTCCAGGGCACAGACATTTCTTCCTCCCCTGATGCCAATCCTTGGGAAAGCAGGAAATCCCAACATCTCCAGGCATCACATTCCTCCTGCTACTCTTTTTTTTTTTTTTTGTCTCCAGGCTTTTAGTTTAATAATATTTTATCTGTCTCGTGACTTTGCTGCCTTTTGTCCCATTTGAGGCCACAAACAGATAATTTACATGAAATCAGCCTCCTGTTCCTCCTTGCAAACCAGCGAAGGGGCGTGAGGAGTTTTGGATGGGCTCATCCCTGCCCCAGCCAGCTGCTCTCCCATCCAGAAAACGAAGAGCACAGCCTGTTTCCTGTTAAATCTTGCTGCTTGCATCGGTTACATTGTTTGTCTGATGTTTTACAGCTTCCAAGCTAATGTTGCATTAAAGCTGGCTGGAGTGGAGGCAAGAAATCAGATGCAGGCACTGGCAGGGTTCCCCAAAAGCACTCGTGAGGGTCGAGCCCACAGTCACATTTTCTGTCCCTGCAGGAGCTGTGTCCTGCCCCAGGCTCCCAGAGGTGCTTTGGGGACAATTTGGGAGTTTTAATTGCAGGGCAGGTGGTGGAAGGGCTGTGCCTGCTCCTCCTCCAGCCAGCTTTGGTGGCTCTGAGGTGGCTCCTGAGTTCCTCTTGACCCCTGAGCTTTGTTTTCAGTTTCTCTTCCTTGCTGTCCTGTTGAGGAGGGGAGTGAGGGAGGCTGGGTGAGCACCAGCCACAGACTGGGGCAGAATTTATATTTATTTTTATTTCTATTTCTATTTATTATATTTGAGATATAATTATATCTCAAATATCTATTTATATTTCCCAGCTTAGGAGTTACAAAAATTAGTCCAAAGCAAAGTTTTTCAAGCAATATCCTGGGCTGAGCTGTTCATCCACTGCTAAGAGGGAAAATCCTGCCAGGCTGGGGTTTTGGATCCCCCAGAGGAGCCTGGCCCCAAAGGCAGTGGGATTTTATTTGTTGGTTGTTTAGGGAATCACATCCTCATCTGCCCCCAAACTCCAGTGGCTGAGCTGAGGCTTTGTGCCAAGCCCCTGTGGAAGGAGAATTGAGGTTTAATTCAGTTCCTTGTTGCTGGCAAACCAAGCTCAGTCCTGCAGGAGGCAGGGAAGGGTGAAAGCACATCTGGAACCGGGAGCCACGGTGGGGAGGGGATTTAAATCCCACCTTGTCTCATCTCCAATAGTGGGGATTTTAACTCCCCTCCTAAGAACCTTGCAGAAAAGGGCTGCACCATCCCATCAGCAGCTTTAATGATCTTCCTTCAGAATTTTCATCACATATCTTTGGCAGTGGGGTTTTTATTTTGTTTTTTCCAAGCTGGGGTTGGGGAGCTGCTTTCACTTCCTTGTGCCATTTTATCAGTCCTTGATGATCTCTTTGTTAACGAGCTGATGGATATTTATCTCCTTAGGAGGCCAGTGTGCTAAAGCTTTACAAACTCAGGCCTTGATCTTGCCAACCACTGGGAATTTTCAGCCATTTAAACCTCATGGGACAAGAAATAAGAAATCCCTCTTCTCTTAAAGGTCAACTGAGAGCATCACACATCACCCAGAGCCTTCAGTGGAGACTTTTTCAAAACTCCACCTTAGCCAGCCTCTGTGATACAGATTTGGGGGGTTTTTAGTTGCTTTTTTTTTTTCAGGAAAACCTAAAGAAGGGAAGGAATTAGGCAATGGGTTATTCTGGGATGTCCCCGTGCTGGGGATGAGCTCTCCTCCCTCCTGCACACGTCCTTGTGCCACATCAGCAGCTGTCTGCAAGCCAAGGACACGGGGAGATGCCTATGGCTGGAAAAACAGCTCCTTCTGTATTTATTGGACTTCCTACCAGCTGGAAAATCCCAAAGATCTTCACCTCCAGGGGCTCCTGCAGCTGGGGGAAAAAGTCTTCCTGTGAAATAAATCCATGTGATGTCTGAAGTGCCTTGCCTGTGATGAGGGCAGCATGGAGAGGTTCCTACCCCCATAATTATTTCTCCAGACACATGGCAAGGTCAGTTAATAGCTGTCCCATCTAGAAACCAGCAGGGATCAGGCAGATGTGGAGAATATGGAGCTGTTTATCAGAAAATGCTGCTTTTTGAAGTTGGAGCAAAAATCACCATGATCCTCTCTGGAGGTGAAGGGCAGGTTGTAAAAATCAAGTCCATATTCTTGGATAACCTCAGCTGAAATCCTCCTGGAATGGTGCTTGCAGCAGGAAACCCTGCTCAGTGATGGAGCAGGATGAGCCAGGGATCCCTGCCAGGGAATCCAGGGAAAAGCAGGAGGTGGAGATGCTGTCAGGATTGCACAAGGGCAATGCTGTGCCCACAGTTTGGGGCATCCCTGTGCTGGCAGCTGAGAGATTTTGCATTTCTGAGGGAATGGCATTTCTGCTCCCAAAGGGGTTCCCATGGCTGGGTTTGGGTGGCTTTGGACAAACCTTGCCCTGGCCAGGGCAGGCTCTGCACGGGCTCTGCCTTTGCTACACGAGGGCCAGAGCAGTGTCAGTAGCAGGGAAAGCAATAAAAATGAGGATTCCCCTGGGAAAAACCGAGCCAGACACGAACAGCCTGCCAAGTGAGCCAGTGCCCTACCTGGGGTGTGGCTGACAGGTTTGCTCAGCTCCTAAAATCATCTGTGTGAGGCTCAAGGCAGGATCTGTGTGCAGGAACATCTGATCCTCCTGGGATGCAGCAGAATGTCACCAGCTCTGTGTCTTGTGGGGCCTGTTTTCCCTAAACTCCAGGGCTTGTGGACACAGTTCTTGGATTTTGTTCTCCTCTGGGAATTTTAGTTTTTCCCTGAATGTCCAAGGCTGGGTTTTTTTGGCTCAGCCTGCCCTTGCAGACACTGCTGGGGTCCATCTGTGGTGCTGGGTGCCAGCTGCAGCCTGGAGTGGGTTATTCCCATTCTCTGTCCCTGCTTCAGGGCTCTGGGATCACCTTCAGCCCAAGGACATCTCAGAGCTGGGATGTGGAGATGGATCCTGCCCTGGGATCCTCCAAGGCACCACTGAGGGCTTGAGGGCTGTGCTGGTGGAGTAATTGGCAGTTCCCTTTGGCAGGAAGGTGCCAATCCCATCCTTTTGCCCGTGGTTTTGTTCCCATCCATAAATGCCCAGCTAACAGGATTGACTCAGCACACCCCTGCCAGAGCTCCTGGGGCTGCAGGGAGGGGGAAGGATGGGATTTTGGAATTTTACCCAAAAGCCAAATGAATTTCCACAGGACAAGCTGCAGTCCAACCCTGCTGCTTTGTGTGTGCTTTATCATCTCCTCCAGATCCCTCCCTTTTAACTCCTTCTGTGAAGGCTCCAAACTTCTACAGAAGATTTTTTTGAGCTCCTCACCCCTCCCTGCCTTTCCAAACTCCCTTTAGTGACTTCAGATATGAAAACCACCAACACTGAACCTCCTTCAGCTGCTTCTCCATGAGGGAGAGACCTGAGATCCTTCTGTGAGACAGAAAATGGGGTTGTGCCATTGCTGCTGAGGTATTCGAGGAAAAAGAATCGGATTTATCAGTTCTGGCAAGAACGTGCCTAAGCCAGCAAACACAGCTCACCCTGCCCTGGGCTGCTGGAATGAGCTGGACAGAGCCAGGGGGAAATTCTTTGCATTCTTGGGACTGGGAGGTGGAATTAAGGTGAAATGCTCCTGGCTGAGGGCCAGGCTATCTGGAGTAACAAGCTTTAAAATATCACACTGGACTAGAATTCAGGAATACTTTTGGAGAGGAGTTGGTGGCAGGAAAAGCGTTGGATTGTGAGTCCAGGGAGGGAAAAAAAGCCTCATTTTGGCCTGTGAATGTGCCAGACTGCAGCTAGCAGAGGTCAGGGCAGCAGAGGCTGCTGGCTCAGCAGCTCAGCTGATGTGGCAGCAGAGATGCTGCTCCCCAGGAGGGGCCTGGGGCGGTGCCAGGCACTGAAATCTGTCCCTGCTGCTGGGGCTGGGGTGCTCTGAGCTGCCCCAGGCTGGGCAGGCTGTGCCTGGCTCCTGCACCTCCAGCCAGGCCCTGCCCTGAGCAGGGACACTCTGAACAGCCTGCTGGGTGCTGTGGCTCTGGGCTGGAAATGAGATGGGGAGAAGGAAACCGAAGGTGCTAAAGAGCAGCAGAACTCAGGGGTGCTCCTTCCTCCTCCCTGCAGCAATCCCAGACACAGCTGGGACTGAGAGCATGGCAGCAACCATAAACCATGGCAGGGATGAGGGAAAACAGGGAGAACCAGGGAAAAGCAGCCAGCAGCACCCACTTGTGCTGCTCTCAGAGCCCAGCAAACCCCAGAGTGGGACCCTGCAGCACCGTCCTGCTCCCCTGAGCTGCACCTCTGCCCCTGGTCACAGTGAAATTCTGACCTGCTGTGATTAACAGTCTTCCTCTGGTTTTGATTCTAATCTGAGCTGTTATTTTTATGGTTGTAAATATTGTTTTTGGGGACCTATAAGATAAAAGATCTATACTATTATTAGCAAAGAATCTCTTTCAAAAGTGTTTTACTGAAACATAGGGCTATGCAGCTGCATGTTTTCTTTTAATACTGTAAAGAAAAAAGGTAATGATGGTACATATTCATGAGCTTGTATTTTATTTTTTTTTAAGAGCTTCAGTCATCTTTTCAAGAGCCTTTTGAGGTTTTTGGTGCTAGGGAGAAGTGATGTTACAGTGTTTTTCAGCAGTCTCATAATCTGAGCTCCTCCATCCCTGCTGAGGGGAATCATTCCCAACTTCCTGGAACAAAACAGGGACAAGCCAATGTCCCCAAAATGTCCCAGCTGAGCCATCCACACTGCCCCTTCTCGGGGGTTTATCTGCACCCAGCCATCACTTGGAGCAACATTTGTGCAATATTTGCTGGGTTATTTGATCCGTGGCAATGTGTGAGCATTGATTAAAGCAGAGCCCAGCGTGGGGCACCCTCTGCATCCTGCATTCCCATCTGCTCCGTCCAGCAGCTCTGCTTTCCCCCTTTGCCCTCGGAGAACAGTTTCCCCCACCCCGGAGGCACGGTTCGATTGGAAGGCTTTAAAAGGGACAATCTGGGTGAGTCACAGTGAAAGCCATAAAAGAAAAACCAATAAAGCCATCTGAAAAGTGCTGTTTAATGGATCGAGGCAAACTTACTGGAAACAGGAGACAGATTGTTTCATCTCGAAATCGTTGCTTCAAATCCGTCTGCGTTTAGGAGCAAAGGACATTTATTCCTCATCAATAGCTGTCAGGGAAAAGAGATTTGAAAGGGATTTTGCCACCTTTGAAAGGAGTTGTGGGTTTCTCTTGGCTCCCAGCAGCTCTCTGAGCACATTTAAAAGCCTTTCAAGTGCTGGGTACTCTGGAAATTCAGTCCTTCCAGGGCAGAGCTTTTCAGAGAATGAAAATAATTGTCTCTGTCACGGACACAGGTATCTGCTTGCATGGCAAATATTGATTTTCTTAGCAAATAAAACACACCTGAGCTGAGCCACATTCACGTCTGGAGAGAAATGCTTCTCCACTCTCACTGTGGCTTTTCTCAGACTGAATTTTGGGACGTTGAATCCCTTCGGCTGATTCCCCCCCACACTCTTGGCAGGCACCACAAATCCGGGGAATGTCCTGCGGGCTCGTTCCCTTTGCTCTGACCCTGCCGCAGCACTGACGTCTCTGCAGGCTGCTCGGCTGCACCTGGCCTTCTGTCTGTGCAGAAGAAACAGTTTTCAGTGTTTTCAGTTGGATTCAGCTTTTGCACATGGCTGTGTTAACCTTAGCAAGTCCAACTCAAGGCGTTTTCCTGCTCTCGAGGCGCTAAACCTGGCTTTCCACACGGAGCACTGGGAATGAAGGGGTCAGGACAGCCTCAGGCTGCGCTTTTTGAGAGGTGAGTTAATGTAGAGACGGGAATTTCCTTATAAAGCTGCGCCTCCAGGGACACAGAGTCACCCTCGCTCCATTCCTGGCTGCTTCACCCAGCTGTGGGTCACAGCTGGGATTTGCGCCAGCAGCTGGCTGGTGCTCCAGCCTGCCGCTGCTCCAGATGTTTTCCCGGCTGCACACGTGGTGGGCACATGGCTGGCGCTTCCCGTCTGCCGCAGAGCAGGTGTGCGACCCCAGGGGACACCTGAGCGCCGAGCCGGGCTGTCAGCACCGCCCGCCCCTCAAAGCGTCCCGCGTCTCTCTCGGTTCGCGGCGCAGCTGGAGCGCCGCCCGGCTCAGCTGGGCTGCTCTGGGCGGTGTCAGCTCC
>VXBS01003359.1:184028-206612 GCA_013400255.1 Sitta europaea
CCCGGGGAGCCGAGCCCGGCGGGCAGGACTCGGCACGGAGATTTGTCTGTGGAACGTTCAAGGGTACGGGGATGAACGAAGGGGGCCTGTGAGCTGTGCCGGGCTCAGCCACATCTGCGGGGCACATCTGGCCAGACGCTCGCGCGCCGCCAGCTGTGCGCGCCAGCTGCGCGGGGGGCGGGGACACCGCCCAGGCCACGCCCACTNGGCGCCCCGGGGCCTTTGTTGCGGGTGAGTGGGGCACGGGGCATCGCTGGGTCCGGCCCTCGGCTTGGCTGGGCAGCAGCTGGCAGTGCTCTCCTTCCACAGGCACCTTCCCTGGACCGCGATGTTCCAAGCCAGTTTTGTACTTTTACAGTTTCACGATTTTGTAGTTGTACAGTCACGGTTTTATCGCTGTACAGCAGTAGATTGGATCTGTCGCTTAGCTGGAAGTGGGTTTGCTGCCGCTCTCCGTTGTTATTTGTTTTTGTGAGTGTGCCGTGCACATTTTCCTGGATGGTTTTGCTGTTATTCGGGAGTTTGAGTCTGCAGTGCCTCGGTGTCTAACGGAGTCTGGGATCCCTCTGAGGAGCACACGGACAAATGCACAGACAGGAGCTCCTCTGCTCTCAGCGTGACATTTTCCCTCTCTTTTTTCCTTTTTTCCTCTTTCATGTATAACTTTAGAGAGCTCGAAGCCTCTGTGTGTCGCTAGTAAAATTCCTTTTGTTGAACTGTTTCTCCAGCAGGAACTGTAGAACTTAACAGATACTGTTTGTTCTTGCATAACCAGGAGCACGTTGGAAACTCTGTTTTGACCATTCTCTATGCAAATCCTGATAATTTGCTGTATATATTATAGATGGAAGTAGAGCAGAATGGGTAAAGGTATTTCCTTTCATTTAAAGCAGAACTTTTTAATTATGTTGGTTTTAAAGTTATCTTAGAGGCCTTAAATGTTGAAAAACCTAAAAGAGTTGAATTTTGAGTGCTTGGATAACAAAATGGAAATGCAGAAGTATGAGCATATATTTCCTTTTTTTACTCTTTATAATTTGGTTGTAATAGAAATCATGAAATGATTATGTAGTTGATATGGAAAACTTCAAATTCTTCAGTCTGTGACCATGAAGCTTAATTTGGTGTTTTTAATTTTTCAGGGCTTTAGATTTAAGGAAAAAAAAAAAAAGCCAAAAAATGTAGGTTCAAGGACTGCAGATGTGTAACCAGCATTTCTATAGCCCTTGCAGTATGAGCTATAGGGCAGAGCTGTTCTCACATCTGCATTCCCTGATATTCATCTTGCCCAACTTTGTTCTGTCATTCTAGGAGTTGGCTGTCTTTCATTCCAGGGAATTCACTCCTTATTTATTTGTGGACTTCTTGTTTCTTTGTGGAGGTGAATAAAAATTACTTCTTCTATTTTATCATCATCTTTTTTTGACTCTAGGATTAATGGGAGGAGAAATCTGGGGCAAACAGCTGCAGGGTTTGAAGGCCATGAGGGCTTAAACAGCTAAAGATGGACTTGCAACTGAAGACTTCTTGATTTTTATTTATAACTTTAGAGTTTTTTGCTTGGGATTTGCTTCCTTGTGCAGATTCTGATCCGTGAATTGTCACACAGCTCCAGTTTGGAGGAATCATAAAGGTGGTTGTGCAGAGGGCTAAAAATGCTTCCTGAATACCCAAATTCTGTTGGGAGCAGTGTGCTCAGTGAGGCTGTGATGCTTTGGCTGGCCCTGGCAGGGCGGGGTGTGGATATTTCAGTGCCATTATCACCTGCAGTCACCTGTGGTGAACACACACAACTGACCACAAACAGCTCCTAGAAGGAAAACTTGGATGGGGTTCCTTCCTTAAACTTTCATTTGGGGATGCTGAAAGAGCTTAGGATAGAAATTCCTCTAAGAAATATCTCTTCAGTTTCTAAATGTGTGTTGTTTTGAGGGGGATTCTTGAGAATTCCCACTACCTGCTGCCTTTCCAGTGTTTATTTTGAGAGAGAAAAAGTGAAAGGTGCAGGAGAGGCAGGGGAGAAACTGATAGAGTTGGCATTTACTTTATTAAGTCCTTACAGCATTTTCATTTCTCCTTCTGCAAGAGAGTGATGATGGATAACAGCACTTTGAGATATTTTCCCACTCAATTTAGCCACTGTAAAATGAATCTCCTTTGTAGTTTTGGGTGTAGTAGTCAGGCTGTGCATCAGGATCTTCTGTTTCTGCAGGGTGTGTTTTGGACTCTGCTCCATGGAGCCTTGGGAAGGGAGGGGGTGTTGTCACAACCCCAGAGAATCAGGGATTGTATAAATCTCCTGAAGAGGAAAAGAAATCCTAGAAATCTGATAGGAAACGTGAGAAGAGAGACAACTTTCCAATGGTATGAACTTTTCCCCTTGCTCCTACTTTATAGCACAAAAACTCCTATTTTTTTTGCTTTTTGCTTTGAGGATGCCTGTGGAGCCTCATGCCCTGTTGACACAGAGCTGAGTGTGACCTTTCCTCCCAGCAAAGTCCTCCAGAAGAGCTGAGCTCCAACTCTGGCCCTTTACATTTTTCAGAGCTTTAAATTTAAACCAGCCCATCAGAAAAGCCTAAATTCAAGGGAATGCAAATGAGTGAGAGCATTTCTGTAGTTGCTGCAGTGGGAGCTGTAAGGGGAAGTTGTTCACTGCACTTGGAACAAATCAGGAGCAAAATCAGGAACAAAACAAATCCCATAAAATCTGAGCTGTGCTCTCCCTAGAAATAGATCTGATGGTCAGAGTCTGAGCCAGGAGCTCAGGCTGTGCAAGCAGAGGACGAGTTCATCACTGAAGAATGCTTTATATATATTTGGGGTTGTGTTTTATTTTGGGATGGATGATGCCAGTGCCCTGGAAATGCTCTGGTTGCACAGGAGGAGGGAGGTGCTCCCTTTCCAGCCCCCAGAGTGAAAGGCTGAGCTCTGGAGCTCCACAGGATCCCTGTTCCTGCCTGGGAATGGAGCATCCCTCTCCTCCTCTGGCAGGGACTGCTTGAAACACCAACAAACCCCAAACCCTTCGAGCGTGAAATACAAAGGGATGACTTGCCTCTTGACTAAGCTAAAAATTTTCAACATTTTTGGGATGAACTTGAGGAGAAAGGTCTTGACCTGCTGCGTGGAGGGGGAGGGAGAAGAATGGAGTGTGTGCAGGGGAAGGAAACAAAGCAGTGCAGTCAGTTCTGCTGGGCTAACATCATCTGGGGCTGACTCATAGGTCTGACTTTTCTGGGCAGAAAATTCACTTACAGACAATTCTGCTTGGCTGTGCTGTCTTGTGATGAAACTTGTAGATCCTAATTCTTTTTTTTTTTTTTTTTTTAATAAATTTTTCTGGAAATTCTTTTTGTCCTGGCACTTGAAACTTGCTGCCAAAGGCCTCTCTCCCATTGTAGTCTGCTACAACTTCCTCAGCTCATGTTTTTGTAAGGGGGTTGTGTTTGTTTGGGTGATATTTTTAATAAAATCCATTTTATTAAAATTATTTTTTAAACGTTAAAATTAAAACCGATATTTTGCGGGGTTTGTTTTGGGGTATTTTTAATAAAAGCCACCTATGCTTGTGAGTGGCACTTTGCTCTTCTCAGGTAAAAACCCCCCAACATTTCAGAGCTCAGCTTAAGCACTACCCAGGGCTTGCTGATTGCCCTGCTGTGATTTTTGAAACGCTGGCAATTTAATTCCTGCTAACAGCAGAGCAATAATAACTTTTATAACCCTTGGGCTGACAGATGTGCTCCAGAGCACTTACTCATGGGGAGGAGGGCAAGGTGGGGTTTGTTTGCAGAAGGGCAGCAACTTCCATATGTCATCCTTCTCCCAGAGAGCTTTCCTTGGAACCCCAGGCACAGGAGGGAGTTTGCTGGCTTGGAGAATAAATTAATTTAGTGAGAGGAGCTGTTTCTGCCTGCTGCTCTCTGCCCTCCCTGACACACAAAGCCCTGGTCTTTATGGCACTGCACATTCAGGTTAAAAATCCAGGACAGGAGGTGGTGGGACACTTAAATCCTGATTTTTTTTATGGTCTTACAGCCTTTGGCATCTTTGAACTTCCCAAAACAAGTTACTGCACCAAATGAAAGTGTTTGTGGGTGATTGGTGTGGGGTTCTTGTCACATGGGTGGGATTTTGGTGAGTCAGTGCTCACAGAAATTTAGGAAATCTCCTCAGTCTGCAGCATTAATTGGAATTCACAGCTGGAGTTGTGCCCAGAGGGAGTCATCACTTGCTTTACCCAACCTGTGAATTAAAGATTTCAGCCTTCAATCACCAGCTTTCCTCTAATACTGAGAGGAAATTAGCTTTTTGTTAATTCAGCTTCATTGTTAAAGCTGGGTTTATTTTATTGTTTATTCTTATATTATTGTTTATTTAATTGTTTATTCTTATATAAATCTTAAATTTGATCTTGATATGCTTTTCTCCAGTGATCACCCACCTAACTTTTGCATTTGGGGAATGTTGGTGTATCTTCAAGTAGGTTTTAGTTTGGCAGATGAAGGGTTTTGGGGAGAATTTTTTTTTCTTCCTGAGGAAATTGGTTTTGTGGAATTTACTCAAACTGAGTAATGGTAGGGATTGTAGGAAGTGTAAATATTTGTAGGGCTTGTGTGCTCTGTGCTGAAATCCTGTTTCACTTGTGTTAACTCTTCTCTCCAGTGGATACTGTATCTAAAGAATTCAAAAAGATTCTGTATTATTTATTAGTTTTAAGCAGACCAATTTTCCCCTTCTCTAATTTCAAGTTAGGTCTACATGCTGAATCTTTCAGAAGAGAAACATTGATTTTTGGTGCTATGGAAATATGAACTGCATTATTTATTTTCCTTTCTTTTTGAGCACTGTTCAGATGACCTCCACTTAAATTTCTGGGGATTTGAGTTGTTTTTTTATTTTAATGTTCAGATATTTAAGGTCCAGTTAAAGCAAGGAGAGGTATGTGAGTAGAATGAAACTTGTCACAGAGGGTGAATTGTTCCTGTGAGTGGTGTTCTGGCCAGAGAGTGTTGGCCACTTCACAGGAAAAGAAAGGAATTAATCTTTGAGTTATATTTGAGTTAAATTTTGGTAACAGAGACTAAAAGCTGAACTTTGAGTGGAGTATTGTGACAGCTGTTGATTGGAATAAGCTTTGTTAACACGAAGGGCAAAACCTCCTCCTGGCTGCCCTGCCAGAGAAAAGCTCTGCTGTGCCAGATGCTGCAGGAGCAATTCCCTCCTTCCCCCAGTGCCAGTGGGGAGGGCAGCCCGGGGGGGTCACACCGAGAGCTCTGTCCAGTCCTGGCCCTGGGTTTGGGGAGGGCCTGGAGGGGCTGGGGGGGTTCAGCTGGAGAAAGGAGACTCAGGGTGACCTCCTCAGCCTCTGCAGCTCCTGACAGGGGGATGTGCTCAGGGGTTGGGCTCTGTCTGACAGAACTGAGGGCACAGCCTCAGGCTGCACCGAGGGAAAAGCAGGTTGGATATCAGGAAAAAGTTTTTCACAGAAAGAGTGATAATGGTCTGCCCAGGGAGGTGGTGGAGTCCCCATCTCTGGGTGTGTTTAAAAACAGCCTTACTGTGGCACTGGGGGCCAGGGTCTGGTGGAGGTGTCAGGGTGGGATGGACTCCATGATCCTGGAGGTCTCTTCCAGCCGGGGGATTCTGGGATTTCTGTCCCATAAAACAGGCACAGGGCTCACTCAAATCAGGGATTTCTGCATAAACAGCTGGCTTTTAGGAGGAGAAGGTTAAGTGGCTAATGCTTAGGAAAGAACCAGGGAGCAGGCAGGAGGATGGTGACAGCTCAGGGCTGTGTCCTGCAGTGCTGACAGAGATGGAAACGCCTGCAGGAAACCAATCACTTAAAATGTTGGCGGTGCCTCCGTGCTTGGAGCTCCTCCCAATTAAAAGCATCTGTGATTGTAAGTGCTCAGTGAACTGTTTCAGCCCTGAACAGCCAGCTCTTCCTTAAAAAGTCCTGTAGAGTATGAATTTCACTGGAGTTTTGGGAAGAAGAGTCAGTTTTCAGCCCACCTGATCTGAAAACCCAAAGCAGGTGAGCTAGAGAACACAGGTAAATGATTGTCACTACAATAACTGCTAGAAATGGGAAAAATAAAGATACAGGTGGAGTCATCCAGCAGCAGAATCAAGGTTTATCTAAGCCGGTGTTTGATATAACCCTCTGCTATTCACTATAAAACATGGCATGTTCTTAGTCCTTCTTGGAAATGAAATTCAGCAGACAGATTTTGAAACTATTTTCTATCTAAAAGTTTCATTCAGACTCCTATGCCTGTCTGGAAATCATCTAATTTTTTTTCTTCTGTAGAAATGAAAATTACTTTTGAATAAGGCAATTTTATGAAGCTGAACTGAGAAAGAAGCAATGATAAACCTCTGTTACTGTGACACAGATACGCTGATGCGAGCCATGCTGGACGCGCACCCCGCCGTGCGCTGCGGGGAGGAGACGCGCGTCATCCCCCGCATCCTGGCCGTCAAACAGATGTGGGCCAGGTCCAGCAAGGAGAAAATGCGCCTGGATGAGGCCGGGGTCACGGATGAGGTGCTGGACTCGGCCATGCAGGCTTTCCTCCTGGAGATCATCGTCAAGCACGGCGAGCCCGCCCCTTATTTGTGTAACAAGGATCCTTTCGCTTTAAAATCCTTAACTTACCTGGCCAGGATTTTCCCCAACGCCAAATTCCTGCTGATGGTGAGGGATGGCCGTGCATCTGTGCATTCCATGATCTCCAGGAAAGTCACAATAGCTGGCTTTGACCTGAACAGCTACAGGGACTGCCTGACCAAGTGGAACCGGGCCATCGAGACCATGTACAACCAGTGCATGGAGGTGGGGCTGCAGAGGTGCATGCTGGTGCACTACGAGCAGCTGGTGCTGCACCCCGAGAGGTGGATGAGGACTCTGCTCAAGTTCCTGCACATCCCCTGGAATCAGGCAGTGCTGCACCACGAGGAGATGATTGGAAAAGCAGGGGGGGTTTCTCTTTCCAAGTGAGTATGAGCCTTCATCTTCTTCTTCTTCCTCCTTCACCTTGTGCTGTTCTAAAATTAGGGGAAGCGAGGTACTTTTGAACATAGAACTAGCACGATTTTACAGAAGCTGTTTATTGTTTGTATTCTATCTTAATTATACACTTCTAAGACTGCTGTTCACACATTTGTTGTTGTAACAAGAGTAATGTTTATGTCAAGCCTGTGAGAACTAGGTCTTCCCAAACCAAAACATCATGAAGAAACTGAGTCTAGAAACTCAGAAACTTCAGCCCCAGGGGCCTCAGACTACACACATTGTTTGATTGGTTACTCAGTCTCTCACCTGCTTAGCCCAAGGGTCCTGGAGGACATGATTGTTGGAGTCCAGGTGCCTTTTTATCTAGTTCTTGCATTCTGTGTAGTTTGTTTCTCAGCATCTTCATTCCAAATTTAGCACAATTTTGGTTTCAGCAACCTTGACGAATTCCAGAGCCTCTGATAAGCACANTCACTTTTATTTTGGGCAGTTTGGGGTTTCAAACTTAATCTTGGAAAAGTAATTTCTGTGTTGATTCACTGTAAAAAATGTTTAATTTTTAATTTTCTTTTTTCTGCTTGCCAGACCCTAATTCATTTGGGATTAGCATTCCCATGGCCCATGAACTAGAGGCTGATTTGGAGTAGCTCTCTCCCCCCTGCCCAAGATGGTCGGGAAGCTGAAGCAGCACCTGCTGCTGGCGTGCCTGGTGATCAGCTCGGTGACCGTGTTCTACCTGGGCCAGCACGCCATGGAGTGCCACCAGCGCATGGAGGAGCACTACAGCCACCCGCGGCGCGGGGGCAGCGCCGGGGCCGCGCNCGAGAGGTGGATGAGGACTCTGCTCAAGTTCCTGCACATCCCCTGGAACCAGGCAGTGCTGCACCACGAGGAGATGATTGGAAAAGCAGGGGGGGTTTCTCTTTCCAAGTGAGTATGAGCCTTCATCTTCTTCTTCTTCCTCCTTCACCTTGTGCTGTTCTAAAATTAGGGGAAGCGAGGTACTTTTGAACATAGAACTAGCACGATTTTACAGAAGCTGTTTATTGTTTGTATTCTATCTTAATTATACACTTCTAAGACTGCTGTTCACACATTTGTTGTTGTAACAAGAGTAATGTTTATGTCAAGCCTGTGAGAACTAGGTCTTCCCAAACCAAAACATCATGAAGAAACTGAGTCTAGAAACTCAGAAACTTCAGCCCCAGGGGCCTCAGACTACACACATTGTTTGATTGGTTACTCAGTCTCTCACCTGCTTAGCCCAAGGGTCCTGGAGGACATGATTGTTGGAGTCCAGGTGCCTTTTTATCTAGTTCTTGCATTCTGTGTAGTTTGTTTCTCAGCATCTTCATTCCAAATTTAGCACAATTTTGGTTTCAGCAACCTTGACGAATTCCAGAGCCTCTGATAAGCACACCTAGAGAGAATTTGGGGCACCCCAGGGACTAAGTTATTCAGATACACCTGGATATGCTGCACCATGAGGAGGTGATTGGAAAAGCAGGGTGGGTTCTCTTTCCAAGTGAGTATGAACCTTCATCCTTCACCTTGTGCTGTTCTAAAATAGCACATTTTATATATAAAAATCACCACTTGGTTTCAGTCTATCCCTTGGGCAGATGATTTATGTTGCATCTTGGAAAGAAGTCATTGCTAATGTACAATTTGCAGCCTCAGATTGGTTAGGTGTGTAATGTGAACAAACTTTAATTTTCTAAAATTAAATTTAAAATTTAAACTAAAATTTAATGGTCAAGGGCAGCTTGAATTTGACTGACTGATATCAGCTTTGCTTTTCTCTGTCCCCCAAAACAAACCTGAGCTGTTTTATCTAGGCTGGTGTTACCCATCCTAGCCAGATCACCCATTTGATTTCAGCAACAATATTGTTGTCAGTGCAAGATTGGCCTTGGAGCTGAGTTTGCCAAGAACATCCTCTTCCAGGAAACTGGAGAAAACTGCTCCAAGAGAATAGAAAGCAGAGTTGGCAGCTTTTCTCCTGGCATGTGCTCCCAAAAGGACAAGCATTTTGATGAAAATTAACCTTGTTGTAAGCAAATCTTTCACTATTCTGTTGGGCCATCTGTGCACCTGATTCAGCTGCTTTCAGCTCTGCTTAGAAAAACTAGAGGAGTGTTGTTAAAAGAAAATCTGATTTATTCTCTGGTTAAACGACTCTGGTTTCTTTGCCACTGTTCACAGCTGAACAGCTGAAATACAGAAGCTGTTTCATCTTTACATTGTGAGAAAAAAAAAAGTCGATTTTTGACATTCTTCCTACTTTTGAATCCTCCAGTTAATTTTTAAAATACTGAGTAAGAAGCTCTCCAGCAGCAAGGCCTGCCCTGTTAAATTACTCAGCTCCTGGATTTGGAATATTCAGCACTGGCCAAGTGCTTCTGAGTGAGAGGCACCTTGCACAGCAGACACCTACAGAATAATTCTATTTATTTAAACTCCAGTCTTGAGAAATAAAAACAGGGAGATTTCCTTTATTTAATACCTAGGAACTCAGCTGTGGATTTTCTAATATATTGTAAGGGCATTTGATTTAAAGCAAATATAAAATTATTATCAGTGGTTACAAAGAGAACTTAAAACTCAGGTAACAATTAAATATTTACACTGTGGAGGTTTCACATCCCCATTCCCAGTGAAGAAACAGCCTCTGCTGTGTTCCCAGGGTTATCAGGAAGGGATCTCACCCCTTTTCTTGGCACTGGTGTTTGATAGCAGGTTGGAAATGTGGAATTGTTAACCTAAGCAGGGCACTGTGATACCTCCCTGGAAGCTGATCCACCTGGGAACTTCTCCCTAATTCCTGGCTGGGGGTAACTCATTTTTACTGAGATAAAAGGGGGGTTGCCAAGCTTTAAGTGTCTTGAAAAAATAACTGTGTATAATCCCATTTCTAGTAAAATATTACTGCCTTACAACTTCCAGATTTGTGTTTTTAAAAATTAATGGACCTTTTTACTGTAAAACTCAATAACCTTCCTGAATTGTTACTAAAATTTCTTATTAAATCTGATGGAATGGGCTGTGAGGAGTTGAGAATATTCATCTCTAAAAATGAAGAAAATGGATTGTCCAAAGCCAAATGTCCTGTTTATTTTTTTAGTCAAACCTTCACATTTAAGACAAACGAGTGTGGACACGTTCTTGTGACCCTCAGTTCAGTCTGGTCCCAGGGTTCTTTCTGCTTTTATTATTTCTCAGGAGATGAGCTGGGCAAGCAATTTCTGGTTTCAGGAGGCTCTGGCAGTGGTGGAAACAAACTGAGAAATGGGTGTTGTGTCTGGGGTGGGTTTGTCTAATCCAATACCCTTGAGCAGGGGGTGAAATCTGGGGTTCACTTGCAGGATTTGATAATGATTTCAGTGACTCAGACAGAAAACCCAGTGAATACCAAAACCTTAAATACCCTTGCTGTGTGTTTATGGGATTCCAGTTGAAATTGTGCAGGGAGAGCTTGAGATTGCCCAGTTTGATGCCCTTGTTCCAGTTAAAACCTGCTGTGATATTGTGTAAAAACTTCTGGAAACAAGCAGAGCCCCTGCTTTAATCATCCTTCCCTCTCCTGAAACACCTCCAGATCTTGCAGACATGCTCAGCATCCACTTCACATCCATGGTCCAGCCTCTGGAGGTGTTTTAATTGTTGGAGGTATTTTTTTGAGAAGAAATCTGACAAGTTTTATCATCTTGAAATACTTAAAAACATTTGGAGAAAGAGATCACAGTGTCACTAAAAGATCTTTATAACAATGCTAATAAATGTTTAGAATTTATTCCTCACCCCCTATTTTGATTTTTATCCAGGGCTGCAGGGATGTGCAGTGCAGGATTTGCAGGAGTGTGAATTTTCTGGGGTTTGAAGTCCCTGCCAACGTGGCTGTTGAAGGAATGCATTATGGACTCCATGCTCTACCCAGGATTGTTAATTGAGCTCTGGCATTTGCCTAAGTGAAAGCAGCTGTGCTGACCACTGATGTAAAGAAATGTCAACCCCTCTAGAGCAATTTTTATTAGTTTATTATGGAAATAGCTGTCTAGGCAGAATTACTTCAGAATTTACTATATTTAGTACACAGCTCTTGTTTGATTCTGGTACAGATGCAGAATTATTTGGGGTTAGTCCTTTGTGCTTGCAGCTGCTCCCAAAGCTGAAACTCTTCCTAGGGCTGGATTTGCTGCCATATAACCAAATTTCCCAAGAATTGGTGTTTCCTTGTTCTACTGTTTGCATTTTTACATTTTTCTTTCCTCCTGTCCTCAATCTGTCTTCCCTTACAGTCCTCAGAAATTCTTTATCTGAGGAATCTTTCCCACAAATTGTTTTATTTTCCTTCCTACCTTAACTGAAAGGATTTAACCAGGCCAAATGTGGATTTTATTTTCAATGCTTGGGGAGCAGCTAGATACAGTCCCTGCTATCAACCACCAGGAACTGTTTCATGCTGAGAGCATTGTTAGCAAAGACTCAACTGACAAAATTCAAATTTCCAATGTGTGTTTTGTCTATCAGCACGGGGGATCCATATGTGCCAAATTTAGCCTGGTGTTGATCTCTAACACCCATTTTTCTCCTTCCCCAGGGTTGAGAGATCCACTGACCAAGTGATCAAGCCAGTGAATGTGGAGGCCCTGTCCAAGTGGGTGGGCAAGATCCCAGCTGATGTCCTGCAGGACATGCCAGTGATTGCCCCCATGCTGGCCAAGCTGGGCTACGACCCCTACGCCAACCCCCCCAACTATGGGAAGCCAGACCAGAAAGTGGTGGAAAACACGAGGAGGGTAAGGCTTTTGTGGGTGTAATTATTCCCTGAGTGCATCTGAGCTCCAGAGCAGTGTTTGGTCTGGGGGTTTGGAGGCTGTTTCTGGTATTTTTGCTGTTTCACAATGGGTTTTCTTTGGGGGAAAATGAAAGAATTCTTCGGGGCCGTGAGCTGTGCTCCTTGGTGTGTGGAGCTGAACCTCCTGAGAGCTGCCCAGAAAGTTGGGGAACTGGTTAACTGTGCAAAAAGCTTTCTTGTCTGGATTTCAAACTTGATGGACGAGCTCAGCTTTTTATATATGAGGGTTGGCAGAAGCTCTGTCACAAAATGACACCCCAAATACTGGGTAGAGTTTGAAAAATGACCCATAGAAAACAGCCCACGATGATCAAAATGTCTGATTTTCCAATTCTTTGTAGAACAACCCAAAGATGGAGAAAGGTCTGGTGCTGATTAACCTAAACTTAAGGATTGGAGTCTGAATTTAATGTTGTTGGAATTGGAGTAGTTGGGCTGTGGAGCTGTTTATCCCTGGAGGTATCCGTTGAAAAACTCATTACCATTGTTGGAAGTAGAATTAATAACTCTGCTTCTGTTCTTTTGGGCATGTATAGTTTATTAAAAGAAGGTGACTTTTGCTGCTGCAGCAGAGTAATCAGGGGAAAAAAATTGAATTAAACTATTTAAAAGGACTGTCTTCCACCAGCCTTCTGATTTTGAAAAAACTGTTTGGAATACTGATGGGACAGATAGGAATGAAAAATGAATTGGGGTTTGTGAAGTCTCTAAACACTTTTGCATTATTTCTTTTTAGAAAAAATGTCATTAATCATTAATCAGTGTATTAAATTTTGGTAGGTTGATTGTTTTAATTCATAGCTGATAACTCAGCCCAGAAAAAGTAACCCACCCTTTTTGGTTACAGTTTAAAAGTTCCCTGTTTTAAAAAACTCACAAACAAATGAACTTTTCTATACTCAGTTAAAAGAAGTGTTCAATACTAGAAATAGCAAATTGTATTGGCTGTGTCTCATGATGAGATTGTCCCAGGTTTTCACAGCCTGCTCACCTTTCTGAGCCCCCACCTGTGTGGGACAAGCCCAGGCCAAGCTCTGAAAATCGTCTGGGTCTCTTCTTGAAATGGATTTCATTTCAAAATACAAGAGAGGAATTCAGGCAATGAACAAAGCCAGGAGCATCTCTCTAAAGAAATGAGAACCTAATTTCAAAGGCTGAGGGTTTGCTGAGGCTTTTTCCAAGTTTGCTTTGCAGGATAATTTGTTTGTTTACCAATGCTAAGAGCAGCTGTTAAAAACTGAAGCCGATCTAAATATTGCAGACATTTGGAACACTCATTAATATTTTGGCTGCTATTTTAATTTAATAGCTTTACTTACAGCCCCAGACAGCATTTTCATTTGATTGTTTATTGTAGTACCCAGAACATATTTTTCCAGTCACTCGTTCTTTGCTGAAATTCCATTTGCATGTGTGGTTTGTACAGAGAAAATGAGGGAGGTGTTCTGTATGAATGCTAAAAGCAAGAGAGTTCCAGATGGTTCATCTTCAAAACTTAGAGTATTTCTTTATAAATAGAGCAACATAAAGATTTCAGCCAGTTTCAGGCTCTGGTGTGTGTTTGGCCCATCAGGGGCAGCTCTTGTGGGGTTTCCTTCCTCCTCCAGGAACTTGTGCTAATTTATTCCTTGCTGCAGCAACCTGGAGAAGAAAGCATTTATTTAAATGGATAAAATAAATAAATCTGGGTTTTTCCAGCCTTTTGGAGCTGGCACTTGGCAAGTTAAATGTGTTCCTGTGTACTCTGAGCTGGTGAATTTGTAAAGCACTTCTTCTGCTCTTGCTTTCTTTAAATTTCTTCACCTGGGATAGCCTTTCACAGAGTTTTGTACTGGATATCTGGAATATGGAATGTGGATGAAGCTGGCCAAAGCAATTCTTTCCAGAATTGCTTTTCAGTGCACAGTAAGAATATCTGGATCTTGTTTGTAGCCATTTATTGGCTCTTATACTTGTATTTATATTTGTGGTCTCCAAGACTTCCAAGTGAACACAGAATTTGAATTGTATTCATTGAAAACAGATAAAGTTTAGACTTCTGAAGCTGGGCAAAATCTGTCCCTTCTTGGAAAAGACCACAAATTGCACTTAGCAGTGAAAATAGTGCTCAGCAATTTAAAGCTGCTGCTCTTAATCATGAAAGTGAGAACCAGCAGTTTAAAAATTCCTAAAATAAGGGCTGGTACTGGAGAAAAATGGAAAGAGATGGCTGCTGTGGTGCAGAATACTAGTTTCCCTAAGCTTTCTGAACATTCAAGTGCTGTTCTTTATTCCTCTTTTCTCCTTTTCTGTCCCCTGCTGGTGACTTCCATATGTACAGCTTAAATGTCTTTATTTTAATTCAGTCTGGAGACAAAATGATGTTTTTCTCCAGCTAAAAGACAGTGCTTAAATTAGAAATGCTGTCTCCTTGTAGGTAGTGCAAGGGAGGCAGTGCTCACTGCTAAATTTGGATTTTTCACTTGCCTGTTACCTGGGTAGGACACCAAAATGCTGAGGTTTGGTTCCTGAGCTCCTGCTGCACAGCACAAAAATAACAAGAAAAGCAACCTGGGTTTGTGCTTTGACACCTCTGCTTTTGTTTGAGGAACTAACAGAGCATGAAGGGAGCTTCATCTCTTCTTGGGTTGCTCTCCCAGTGCTGCACTAGGAAATCAAACCTCTCTGACAGGGTCTGCACTGAGTGTAACAGATTTTTCTGATGTTTTCACTAACAAAGCCATTAACTTTTTATCTGTTTTCTGTTAAGCCTGACTATATTATCTTTTCTGACCGTTTCTGCTGTCTGGGTTGAGGAATGCAGAGCAGAGGGAGCAGGGTCTGGCCAGGGCTGTGCTGTTCAGCAGATCCCTGCCTGTGACCTCTCCAAGCTGGGGGATTTCGCCTTCTCTGCACATGTTGTGGTTTTCTTGTAATTCTGTTGCTGATCTGTTGATTTATCACTGCAAGGGTTCCTTCCTTATAGATACACAGTTACTCATTGTTCCCCCCTGGAGTTTTAACAAATTCTACATCCGGAGCAGAGAGGAAATCAACATCCTGAAGTAAATGAAGTTTTCATCTGCAAGTCATGCAGAAAATGCAAATAATTAAGCTGTGTGTGAGCTGGTAGCCCAGTCTCTATGGGGTGAAATACAAAAGTGCTTCACTCCTCATTAGAACAGCGTGTGATATTTCCTTATCAGTTCTGTGGGATCATGTAAAAGTGGATTTCAGCAGTTTGCCAGAAGCGGCAGAAGAGGAGAGAGAGCAGCTCCCAGCTGCAGGCTCTGCCTCCTGCCCAGGAGAAGCTGCATTGTTGTGTTATGGTTGGCACAGTGGTTTCCTCTCCCATCTGTAATGGATTACATCAGATTTTCTTTGGCACAGCCTTCCCACTAAATAAATGTGTGTGCTTGGAATACACACTCCAGTAAGTTCTTTTAACTTCTTCATGGAGCTGTGCTCCCTGTCCTGGAGAGATCCAGAGGTGGAAATTACAGAATTCCAGGGAAGGAGCCATGGTTTTCACCAGGGCTGTTCAAATACAGCGCTCCTGCTGCCAGCCCAAAGCTGTTCTGCAGCTCTGCTGATGGCAACATCTAGAGAGAAAACCAGAGTTTGCTCACTCCAGCCTCATCTCATGCCTGGTCTGAATTGTGAGGAAGCATCTCCTGCTCAGGGTCAAACCATCCAGGACAACCAGGATTGCAAGAGTTTGTCTTTGAGATTTTAAGGGCAGGAGCAATCTGTAGTAAAGGTGAAAAGTGTATTTATCCTCAGGGATGAGGATAATTGTGCTGACAGAGGTGTTTGACACCCAGCTGCTCAGGGCCCTGCATCTCCATTTTCACTGATTAACCTGATCATAAAGGCATTTGGCTTTGTGGGTGTTTCCTCTGATATTTAAAATAAAAAATTTGGGGGTTATTCCATCTTTTTTGTGACCACAACAGCACAGACTTTCTCAGTGTCCTCTAAATTTGTTTAATATTCCCTTTAGTGTGTGTTTCTTCCAGCATGTGGATTCCCAACTGCACAGTTTCTCTCCAGAGGTCTGCTATCTCATTTTTACAACAAAAACAAACTCCCAAACCCCTTAACTCTGCAGAAATGTGATTAATAATGCATAAAGAGATATTAGCAACTGAAATGCAAACTGAGGTGTGGTTGCAAGCTGCCTTTTGGCAGACATTGCAGGGCCTGGGTAAGATCCTGCTCTCTGTGCTGTCCCTCCTGTAAACATTCACATCTCCCCTGGCCCTGCCTTGGCAGGTCCAGCAGAGGGGAGGAATTGTCTAAACCTTAAAAGTTCAGGAAAATCTGAAATGTGAGGGTGCCTCCACATGCTGTGGAGTGGTTCTAGAAAAGGGCTCAGCTCTGGGTTTGCCAGTGTTCTCTATTTAATTTTTTTTTTCTTTTACAATTAAACATCAACAGCCTTGTACTCTGCAGCTTGGATGTTTTAAAGTTTACCAACCCAAGCATGCTTGGTTGCAGGGTGACTTTTACACAAATAACCCCATTATTTTTGTGTGCTGGAACTGACCAAATATCATGGGACTCTTCCCAAAGCAGACAGGAAAGTGGGTGAAAAGAAATGCTTTCATCTTTTACAAAAAAGAATTATAGGTTACACTTCTGTTCTGAAGTTCTCCCTGTGTGTTTAAAGGGGTTTTCTCAGGCAACTGGATGGGAAACTTGTTTTCTGATCTCTTTTTGAGAATAAAATCCATTCAGTTTGGCTATAAGAATGTGTTTTGGTTTTTTAATAGAGCAGCTTGAATACTGCCAACACTGAACAACAAACTGACACAGGCTTCAGATCCCCCTCTTCTGGAATTCCATTTGGACTTGCAAAATAATTCCCTTAGAAATGGTAAAACCCCCATTTCTTCTCAATTTTACTGAATTCTTGTTTAGACTGGAAATAATTCCAGTATCCTGCTTCTGTCTCTCTAATGCCACTGTGAGTGATGGGTTTTACATTCACACATTGGTCAGAAAAGAATTTGGAATCTGAACCTCTTTAATTTCTTTGGCTGCAGATGGAGTCATTGTGTTTTAGAATTTCTGGATTGCTGTTGATCCCTAGTTTTGATTATGTTTTTGGAGCTACTTTAAACCAGTTTTTATGCAGTCTCCTCCTGACAAAACCAGCCCTTAGGTAATGTCAGTTCTGAAGCAAAATTTTTGTGTTAAACCTAATCTTGGGCCTGCCACTGCTTAGATTTATTGGTGAATTGTGCTGTGTAAGTGCTGATATTTTCATGTGAATATAATGTGAATTTCCAGTGACATTATTCTTAATATTGCTGATCTTGGCTCTCTGCTGTTTGATGTGTGTTGGGGTAAATGCTGTTCCTGCAAAGATGAAGTTTCTAGAGCAGAAACCAATCTAGGTGTGTAATATCAAAATTAGACTGAGTCATAATTGCAGGAGAAGGAAAGGAGGAGGATCCTGGTTTGGTCTTTCTGGTTGTGAATCAGTCATAAAGTGCTGTCATCATCAAGATTAATTATTTTTAAGAATTCCCAGAAAAGATGAAGGTTCCAGTCTGTTCCTTCCAACATCAGCACTGCCTAACAAAAAATCCTGGTTTTTTCTGGTGACCCTTGCTGAGGTTATTCTGTAACAGTTTTGCTGTGACAGTGTTGTTTTGTAACTTCCATTCCTGTTCTCCAGGACACAGCCTGCATTTTAATGGGCTGGATAAAAGCAGAGAATGAGAAATCCTCTCGTTGATTTATAAATATTTATAGTGGAGCAAGGCTCCAATAGTCACACACTGAATTTCTGCCTGGGGTGACTTTCCTTAATGTTCCCATGGGAATGCCAGTGTTCCCTGGCTGAACAGAGATGAGAGCTGTTCCTGTTTCCTCTAAACCATGGAATCTCAGAGTACCACTGTGTGTGTGGGTTAATTCCTGCTCTCAGTGAAGCCTGCTGGTTTGGATGGGATTTGGGAACCCAGTCCCAAATCCATGCCCTGAGTCACAGGATCAGCTGGGCAGGAAAGTCAAGGCTGACTCAGCTGCAGTCCCAGGCCACTGCAGCAAGCTGACAGGCTGGGCATGGCTCTGTGATCTGGCATTGCACCCAGGAGAGCAGAGAAAATCCAATAAACAGTAATCCCAATAAACAGCCCTGCCTTGCTGGGGCTCCTGCCTTGGACACAGAGCAGGGGGTGCAGCCCAGAGTGAGGGCCCTGCTTCCAGTCATGGCTTTAGGGAATTCTTCCAAGTAGGTTTGGAGGAGCCCCACTTCCATTTCATGGCTTTAGGGAATTTTTCCAAGTAGGTTTGTGCCCTTTTTAAATTTTTATTTTGAAATGATTACACAGGACCACAATCATGACATTGGGATGATCAGCCTTTACACTTCAGTAGACAGGATGGTAAAACTCTTCAAGTATACTTCTTTCCTGAAAAAAAAAAAAACAGGTTTTGTTTTGCCCTTTGGAATGTTTATTCTCAGAAGCAAAGAGCTTTTAAAAATTATCCTCTAGAGAGAAAACAATATGTTGCCTAAATATTTAATGTTCTAGCATTAGGGCATGCTAACAAGACAAAAAACCCTTATTTTCTTTTTTTTTTTCTTTTTTTCCTTTCTCTTAACAAGCTCTTCAGCATTTCAAACAATAGTGAATGAGGGCTTTGAGCAGCAGATATTTTTGTTTGTTTTTCCAGGTCTATAAAGGTGAATTTCAGCTTCCTGACTTCCTCAAAGAAGTGCCACAGGTACAGTATTGAATTAATTTCCTTTTTGTGGGTGTAGCAGCAAATGATACCAAACAGCCTTTATAAACCACTTCTTCCTGAGCTTGATTTTGTGATTGATGGCAAGATTATCCATGAGGTGGAATCTTGAATTCAGCATCCCAAAGCTCTCCTGAATCCATGTGCAACTCCAAAGTTAAGGGTGGTTTTTGTCAACCTGAGCTGCCTGAATATTGCTGTGAAATGGAAGGGAAAATTGAGCCTCTTTTCTGGACCAAACTGCAAAGTTTGTTACTTGTAGAGGAGCTTTATCTTTTGTTATCTTGGTTTAAAGCAAGTCTAGTCCAGAGGGCAGAGTTATAAGTCCTGAGAGATTTTAAAAATAGAGATGTTATCAAAATCAACAAACCCAGCCATGGATAGGGGTGGTGTTGGTTTAACAGTCAAGTGTGCTTTGGAACTTCAGTTTGACTGAAAATTCAGAGTTTGGTACCCCCCCAAATGCTGTTCATTGTCATCAGCTCCCTAAGAGACCTGCAAAAAACCAAAAAGGAAAAAAAACCTTATTGTGGAGCTCCCAAACTGTAGGATCTTGTGGATATCACAGAATTGTAAAATTCCTGGATGGTTTGGGTTGAAGGGACCTTAAACCCCATTTTTTTTCCACCCCTGCCATAGCAGGGACACCTTCCACTATCCCAGGTTGCTCCAAGCCCTGTCCAACCTGGCCTTGGACAGGTTAAAAATACCCAGGAATCTACCACAGACAAAGCATTTTGACTTCTCCATTTGTTCAAATAAAAATAATTTGATTAAAAAGGAAAACTGATTTCTTTTGTTCCAGCCAAAGAAGACAATAGAAAGGAAGTCCCGTGGCAAGATAAAATGAACGTGGATCAGTGAAGTGGCATAGCTGTAGTGTGTGTTCCATGTTTTCAGAAAATAACCCTGCTGTGGCCACCAAATCTTTCTGAGCAGCCTTTGTGTGGTCTCTAACGTGGGCTTGGCTTTTTCCTGGCTGTTTTCCTGCTTGGATCACTCGGTGCTCCTGCTTTGCTCAGCTCTGGAGAAGCAGCCCAGCCCTGCTGCTGCCAGCCTTGTCCCTGTCACTGAGTGTGTGCTCCCTGTGTGTCTGGGTCCCCAGCAGCCTGCTGGGCTCACTCCTGGGCTTCCTCCTGGGGCTGCTGCTGGGATTGCAGGATCAGCACAGGGAAAGCTGCAGGAGCAGCCTGGGGGGAATATTGCTGGGAAGGATTTCTGGAAAATGCAGGGAGATCCTTCAGAATTGAGCACGCCGTGTATAGATGGTGTGCTAGCAAAAATAAACCCTGGATTTTGAATAAATCCTGAGGTAAATCCTTGTTTGCAGACAGTATCAGTTACACTGTGCTGTTTGTGGGTTTCAGTTATCCTGGGATACCCAAAAGAACCAGGGCCACTCTGATAAATTCCTTCTTCACTCCATAGGATAGGGAGGTTCCTGCTAAATTCCAGGAGGTGGATTTATACAGTTAGCTTGGTTTAAATACAGTATTTACCAAAATCTAGCAGATTTATCCATAGCAAAGAAAGACCATCTAAAAGACAAAAATAAGAACTGTGGAAGAGTAAAAGAATATTTCTTAAACCATAAAAACTCAATCAAATTGATGCTGATAGAGTTCTCCTTTAAACAGCTCAAAGGTTTGGAGAACAGGCATTGGTAATGATATTTTTGTCCTCTAATGTAAAATAGCTAATTTAATTTTACTTATTTTTTGACAGACTGAACCTATGGAATAGAAGATAAAATGGACATTTCTTGCACAGAAGGTACTAAAAGAGCATTGTGGTTCTGCCCATTTGTTGCTCTTAGTTTAAGATGATTTTTTGTTTAACTTCTATAACTCCAGGGGTAAGATAAATATGAAGATGTGTTTTTTTAAAGGAAACTGCTAAAGATGAGCTGGTTTGTAATATTTGATTTAACATCTCATAGCCAGTGTTTTGAACAAGCTGCATTTTAGTCACTGAATAAACAGTGACAAAATTTTGCAAGAAGCTGAGTAAATTCCAGGCCAGTTAAGGAATGTGTGATGCAAGATTTCCTGTGTTAATCCAGGATTTTTACTTGTCAGCCCTGCTGTCAGCTGTTCTAGCCTGACAACAAAAGATGGCAAAATTTAAATCCCGTTTAAAAATAACCCAAAGCAACGAGCCCTACAAATATCCCCAAAATAGATCCTTACTGTGGCCATAAATATAAACACCCTAAATATAGCCAAAAGCACTGCTCTGTGCAGAAAGACTGGATCTAAAAGCTCCCCAGAGCTGAATTGCAGGCCTTCCCTGGGAAAGCAATCAGGAAACCATCAGCTTTCCACACAGTCGATTGAAAATGACTGAAGCATCAACCTCCTTGTGCCACTTAGCTCTGAGGAGTGGATTCAGCCTGCAGGATTTCTGTGTAAAGCTGCTGCCCAGCTTCTGAGAAACCAAACTGGGAATTTCCCAGCATAGCTTCCCACTGGGTCCCAAGGGTTTGGGGTGGAAGTGGAAAATCAATGTTATTTTTGCTCTATGCCCCAAGCAGTGTCTAATGATAAATTATGGCCAAAAGCAAAGTTCCTTCCAGGAATGGGATTTGTCCTGGCAGTGACTTTCCACCTGCTGGGACAACAGTGCCTTTAATCCTGCAGTGTTTCTAATTCCAAAATGCTGTCCAGGATAAAAAGCTGAATATTACCAGGAAAACTCCCAAATAACTTTATTTCTTTGTCCTTAGGAGACCCACTGCTGCCTTTTCCAAGGGAATGTCCCCCTGGGATCAGAGGTGTGCTGCTCATGGCCTGCTCCCTTCAGAATGTTCTCTCCTGTTTCTTTCCTCCTGTTTTTGTTCCCCATTTTGCTGTTGTGAGCGCATGTAAACCTGTTAAAAAACAAACAAAAAATCACTGATGTTAATGTAGAGCTGCATTACATTCGCACAACTGGGTTTTTTAACGTTTTAAAAAATGCAAAAGCAATGCCTGTCTCTGAAATTGCTCCTCTGTTTTGATTACAGGGCTCCATCTTCAAAGATTTTTTTGTTTCTTGTAGCAGTTTGATTTTAAATGTATGAAGCTTTCAAGAGTGGTCTGTGCTTGCCCTGAAAGATTTTTGGTGGAACAGTTGTTTGTTTTATTCATATGTGGAAAATGTTAAATATCTTTTATTTAAAAAAAAAAAAAAAAGTTGATAAATTACATGTACAATTACAATCCAATGATCTTTTGTATTTTATTTTTCAAAATAAATGCTTTAAATGTGATTTTTGTTTATTTATTTCTTAATTGCTTTGCTTCCAACTTAAGATTTGAATAATTCAAGATATCGATGTCTTAGTTACAATTCAAGATATTGATGTGTTGGTTACAATTCAAGATATTGATGTGAGAGAAGATATGATCTCATGTTCTGAGTTTGGATCTTATTTTAGGGTTTGCAATTTAATGCTTTTTGTTTGCTTTTAATAGCTGGGTGATGAACAAATAGTAAATTGGAAAGGTATAACGTGAGATTTGTTTACTGCAGGAAGAAGTGGGTAATTTTTAGCCTCTTGAATTTGTTCCTTAAAAGCAATTTTGTTCAGAGATCCTCAAGTTTCGAGCTTTAGGATGCAGTGTGGACCATGATTATTGCCAGGAGGTGTTTTTGGGCTGGTTGCTGTGTCTCGGTTTCTGCTCCCTCGCTGGTTCAGGGTGCTGGAGGTGTTCTCCCCCTTCCCCGCTGGTTCTGACAGGAGTTGCTGCCAGAGCCTTTGCCGTGCCCCGGGCTCTGGCAGCGCTGTGCTTTGTGCTTTGTGCCGAGCCCCGGGGCCCGAGCGCTGCCCGCGGCTTCCCCGCTCGGGCCTGCCCAGCTCCCGGCTCCCGCGGCCGCTAATCACCCGCTAATCAATCACCCGCTAATCAATCACCCGCTAATCACCCCGCTAATTCCTGCGGGGCGTTTCCCCGGGCCCGAGGGCCGGCCCCGGTGCCGCCGG
>VXBS01003359.1:207404-261619 GCA_013400255.1 Sitta europaea
TGTCCCGCTCCCCTGTCCCGCTCCCCTGTCCCGCTCCCCTGTCCCGCTCCCCTGTCCCGCTCCCCGGCCCGTGGCTGGATGGACAGAGCCGCTCTCCCACCCGTGCCCCTGCCTTTGCTCGGCTGCACAGTGCAGTTACACTGCCCTTTCATCATGCTCCCTGTTGTTGTTTATGACGACAGATTGCTGGGGTTTTACAGTCCAGGATTCTCCAGGCCAATACATAACACAGTTTATTGCAGCTCAGAGATCACTCTTCCAGGATGTTTCTCTGCTGGTCTGACACAGATGCATTGGAATTTACTGGATTCTGTGGTTTTTTTCATCTGTGTTCACACAAACCTCTCAGTCATCTGTGTCTCTTGAAGTCACTGCTAAATCAGGTCTCATTCTACCCCAGCTTCTCGGTAAAAAGGGGGAGCCTTCTAACAATCCAGTTGGTATCTCCCAAAAAAAGCACATCTTGAAGAGATACCTTTGAACAGGAGTTTGTGTGGAACTCCTGGGAGGGGTTCATACATCAGGACCTTGATGGAAAAGCCTTGGACTGTAAAACCATTATGTCATTTTTTGTTGGTATGTAACTTTTTTTGGGTTTGTAACTTCGCCAACACTGGTGCAACCTCAGAAGGTATTTAAGAAAAAGTTTAAATGTGGAGAGGTTGAGAGAACAGCAGAGGCTTGAAAAGCTTTTCTAAATCTTAGCATCAAGCCCAATTCAAGAGTTGCTGTCATTCCCTGGAGAATGAAGCCAAACTGGCAGGGACAGTTCATTTACTGAGCTGTGTGTGGGACAATATCTGAGCTGTCCTCAGCAAAGCTCCAGGAAGCAATCCCTGCTTTTAAATGACAAGTGGAAGGACTGGAGGGAGGTATTTCTGGTAGAGCTGGATGCTGCTGATGTGTGGCTCAATCAAATATTTGATTAAATTATAATTTTGGTTATTGGTGGTGTTTTCCTATTAAGTATCTGTTGGTCTAGACCTAGATGTATTTGAAAGTGAAATGGAGGTGTTTGCTTAGTTTAAATAAATAAATCCTGTAAATTTAATGAGAGATTTAACAAAGGAATATTTCTGCACATAGTTAAAATAATTATTATATAATAATTATTATTATTACATGTGTTTTAAGTGCAAAGAAGAGGATCAGCCCAGGTTTGGATGGGTCTTGGAGCAACCTGGTCTGTGGACAGGGCAGGGAGGTGGAACTGGATGATCTCTAAGGTCCAGTTCAACACAAACTACTCTGGGATTCAGAGGGACGTGTTTCCTTCATGAAATGCAGTGATCAACTTCTGCTTTTCTTTCAGGAGGACTCTGCTCCTGCCAGCACAGCTCTGTTTCACTGCTCCCTGCGTGGACAGGTGAAGCCAGCCTCCAGAGGGACTTCACTCCCCTTTTAATGACCTTCAAAAAACAGGTTCAGCTTGTCACTCATTCATCTCTTTATTGCCACCAAGCTTGTTCTCAAAATCCTGCTCTCATGATGGTCTAAACCTCATTACTGAGAGATTGTTTTGTGTGGATGTTCCAGTGGCAGGGAAGGTTGGCACTCCTGAGCCATAACTCATAATTAATGCTGTCTCATGGCTTTCCTCTTAAACCTTGGTGTCATATTGAAGGAGATTATGAAAGAGGGAGAAAAATCTCTTTTTCTCAGGCCTCTAGCTCTGTTAGGAAAGAAGCTCTTTTTGGTGCAGTGCCAAATGGATGAACTTACCCCCAAAACCCATTCTGTGGTCAATAATGCTGATTTATTTAATGGACTGAATGTTGTTTATAAACTCTACACTCCATTTAAGTGAAGTCTATGGGATATCCTTGAAAAATGCAGACAAAGAATACATTTTTGGTCAATGTTGTGTTCTTCTGAGTACTCTAAAGAGAACTAGAAATTGCAGCCAAAGCACTGGTGTCAAGTGGCAGCATTATAAATAATACATTCACAGTAAATACAGGCTCACCTTCAATTTTTGACTGTTCATCTTATAAATGCTGTTCTGTGAACTCTTTCTGGCTGATAATTTGTTTACCTCCTTAAAGGAATCTCTGTCAAAACAATCTTTCATTTATATTGTGTCTATTCTTTATCTGTGAGGCATAGTTGAGTTGTTTGAATAATTGATGATGTCAGAACAAACGTTGTTTTAGGACAAATATTAAAATTGTTAATAGGGTGTGGCCCTTCAGAAGCACTTCCACCCTTATTTATCTGCCTGTGCATTGGACTGGGGTGGGAAAATGATTATGAACTGTAGAGAAAAGAAATTAAGTTCTTCATAATGAGCTTCAACTTAAAAATGTTTGGACCTTCACAGTAGCTACTTATCTGTGTTTATTAGGGTGTTAAGCAGGATCTAGAATTCATCTGCAAATTTTGGGGAAAGAAGGCTGTGGACACTCCCTCAGAATGTGGAGATTTTGGTCTGGTCAGCTCTCTATAAAGTACCTGCTTTGCTCAGGAGCACCCCAGCTCTGTCTGGGTTCACTCTGAACTCAATATTTATTTTAAAAGCCAAGATCTAACAGTGTGCACAATGCCTGTTAGCAGAAATATTTAATTTAAGCAGAACTTTAAAATTTTATGTCATTTTTTCTTGCTGATTTTGAGGGGAAGCATCCTTTAGTTAAGAAATAAATGTGCCAGATGTGCATGTGCAAATAATGCTCCTCTTTCTATATTTTATAGTGATTTGAGAGAAGGTGTGGAGGTTGCTAAAGCCTGTGGTAGTGGAATATCTTTGTTAGGGAGTTGTGCTGCTGCTGGAGACATCTGTGAGCAGGGATTTTACATAATGCAGTGTAAGGAGAGCAGCGAGGTTTCTCTTTGCTACTCTGCTCGTTCAGTTATTATTTTTACCGTGCAGTTTGTCAGTGCATCCTTGAGATGATGGTAGAAGCCTCGTAGGTGTTAAATTCCACTGATAATTAGCAGCGCCATAAGAATTAAACATCGTGTCTGCCGTGCGTGCTGTGATGCGATGCAGCGGGCAGGGAAACGCCTGCTGGCCCTGGCTGCTGAGAAATCCCGGGTTTCCCATTTCCCAGGGAATTCCAGAGCCCGGCCGTGCCCGCTGCCGGCGAAGGTGGCAGACGGAGCCGGGTGTCGCCAATGGGGCAGGGGCGCGTCCCCGCATCCGTGTCCCCGCATCCCGCCCCGGCAGGGCCGTGTCCCCGCATCCGTGTGCCCGCATCCGTGTCCCCGCATCCCGCCCAGGCAGGGCCGTGTCCCTGTATCCGTGTCCCCGCATCCGTGTCCCNTGCTCCCAGCCCTGCCGGTGCTGCAGGCCCTCGGAGCGGCCGTGCCAGCGGCGTTGCTGCCCGCAGCCCTCCCCTCTCCAGCCCCGCCGCTGCGGGCAGCGCCCCGCGCCTTGCGGGAATTGGGGGGATTAATCCGGGTCTCCCTTCAGCACTGCCACGGCCTCCTACCCAGCAGAGCTGCTCCCCAGAGCCAGAGGGATGGTGGTAGTCACGGGGCAGAACAAAGTGAGTGCCACCCCGGATGATGCCATGTCGAGCTCGGATGCAGAGGATGATTTCCAAGAGCCGGCCACTCCCACCGCCACCCAGGCAGGACAAGCGCTACCTCTGCTGCCCCAGCAGGTAAGAGCTCACCTGACATGGGGATCGGCACAGACTGCTCAGGGGCTGAAGAATTCAGCATTTTGTTGGGGACACCCAGCTCGCTTAACATGTTTGAATAAAACAAAGTCTCTTGAATTTATTTGAGTAGCTCGCAGCTTTACTTACAAGTTCTACCCAGGTTTGGACTTGAGACATGCAATTAAGTGTTTATTCTGGGACTTAAGGCATCCTGGGGTGTGATAAGTAAGATTTTAGGCCTGATGTAAAGAAGTACAATTTTTTTTTCAGTGTATAGTATAGTCTGGTTGTGTAAAAGAACCAGCAGATTGCAAGTCCCAGGGTTGACCTGAGATTTCTTCCCTTTTTTTTTTCTCTCTCTGTGTAAGGCTGGGGAAGGGGTTTTGTTTTGTTCTTTCCTTTCCCCACACCTGTTCTCTCCTTGTCCCTTGTCCCAGACCTAGATTTTTTGTCTGCTTGTGCATTTCAGATATAAGTTCAGGCTTTCCAGATGTTCAGAATTACAGATATTTACAATTTCACATTTACAATATTCAGATTACAATGAGAATTGCAGTTTTACTGCATTTTCAGTGGGATTTTTTACCGCTCCCCATAAACGAATTTACAGAACTCTGGTTGGGATTCCAAGACAAGAGGAGGCATTAATATCTCAAATACCTGCTATTCCAGCTGAATGATTCCTGCTGTTTCAGCTTCCCAGCCACAATTAAACCACTCCCTGATTCCTCCCAGCAGCCAAAGCAGCCAAATTTTTACCCCTCGAAGCTCCCGATTTGCGGCGGCGGCGCAGGAACCACACGCATTTGTCCTGCTGGCAAACTGCAGGTGCCTTTTGGAAGCTGTGGAGGACTGGAGGCTCCTTTCTGATGTCCTGCTTGCTTTTGCAGTTCCCTGAGGTTGTCCCACTGAACGTGGGGGGGATGTTTTTCACCACCAGACTGTCCACGCTGCGCAGGTACGAGGACACCATGCTGGCTGCCATGTTCAGCGGCAGGCACTACATCCCCACAGATGCTGAGGGCAGGTACTTCATCGACAGGGATGGCACCTACTTTGGGTATGTACACATCCTCCTGGGCAAGCTTTGGGAGTTCTTACTAAAAACTTAACTTTAAACTTATTTTTAAGGAGATTTTTTTGGCCTTAGAGTTAAATTATATTTGTGCCGCTTTCGGCGCCGCAGGAGTAACTGCAGTTAAAAACTCTTTGTTGGTTGTGCAATGGGAAAGGAAAAAGGAGAAATGCTTTGAATTTGAGCATTGTCTCCCCTAGAGTATCTCCTTTCAAGGTATCAAGTTGTTTTGATGGTTTAAAGAAGTGTTTGGCGTTGCTTTACAGAGGAAACCCCTTTGCACAACGCTGGGTTTTAATTGATATTCAGTGTCTGTAAGGAAGAGGGGATGGAAGGAATTAATTAGGATTCTTACACAGTTGAAATGTTTTACACTGTTTAATGTTTTCATCTTTCAACAGGCTATAACTGCTATAAAAAAGCACAAGCCTTTAAAGAATTTCTTTTTCTAAATTATTTTTGTTGGTAGTGCCATATTCCTTCACCTCCACGATTCCTTCCGAAGTGCTCAGCTTTTATTTTATTTTTAATTAAATTAACCATGATTACTAATGCTCTGCTTGAATAGGGATGAGATTGCTAAAAAAGGTGATCAGCATTCATGGGTTTATGTCTTTGCCCAAAGAACACATTGCAATTTATCCCAAATTTCTTGTTGCTCCTTTATAGACATTTCCTTACTGTCTTCAACAGAGGAGCATTGAATTATTTTCAAAGCACTTTTAGGTTGTATCATAATCTGGGACAGAGATAGATTAAGCCACTGTGTTTATTCTCCAATAATTGTGTCTTTACATGAGGCAATTGTTGGAAAATCAATTAATTTGTAACATTATCAAACTCAATTGAAAATAGAGCTGGAACAGAGAGCCAGGTTAGCACTTGATGTATTTGTTGCCATTCTAAGTTTGCAGTAATGCTTCTTTTATTTGGTAAGGTTTTTTTGGTTAACACTTAATAAAGTGATTTTTTTTGTGTATTTGATAAGGGTTTTGTTGGTTAATACTTATAAAGTAATTTCTATCCCTGTCAAAAGATCCTGTTGCTGAACAGTGTTTCAGAACTGCAAGGAAATGTTCTCTTTCTTTTTTAAAAATTCTGATTATTATTCTGTAAATGGCCCTGATCTGCAATGAGAAACCTCCTTTACAGATGTCCCATCCATTCAGCTGTGTGGAATAAAATGTCCATGAACATGATTCTCTGGGAAAATGCAAAAGTTTATTTTGTCCCAGACCTAAATTTGAAATGCTGTGACCACTATTTCTTTCCCATGAAACACTCTGGCCTCTTCTGTGTTATAAATGGTTTCCTCCACATTGAGTGTTTGGTTTAAAATCCACTGATATTTTTTCAAACGAGTTTTGACATCAACTGAGGCAAAATGTGAAATGCTGGCTTGGAAACCTGAACGCGGCGAACGTTTTTACAAACAAACAGTGGGAATATGGCTCATTTATTTCAGTTACTGTCTAAATAGAGCAAACAATGAATATCCAGCATTTCCTCTCCTTTCCCACCTGCAGCAGTTTTGGCAGAAATGTGTTTGTTAATGATATTTTTGCCCTTTTTTTTTCTTTTAGAGACATACTAAACTTCCTACGATCTGGCGACCTGCCCCCCCGAGAGCGAGTGAGGTCAGTGTACAAGGAAGCTCAGTATTATTCCATAGGACCCTTGCTAGACAATCTAGAGGATATCCAGCCCCTTAAAGGAGAAAAAGTTAGACAAGCTTTCCTGGGCCTAATGCCATATTACAAAGGTAAATAAACAAAGTAGCACTGACTGTTTCTTCTAGTGGGATTCCAGTGTTAAACCTGGTGCTTTCAGTCTGCTCTCGGCTCCCAAACTGATCCCATTGCAGCTGGGAGGTTTAGCCTGTGCTTTTCATGCTGTGTTTTTTCATATCCATTCAGTCTGCTCTCAGGTCCCAAACTGATGGGAGTTTATTCTGTATTTTTCATGCTGTTTGGATCTTTGAGATCCCCACAGCCTGCTGCATCCCAGGGTGTGGATTTCTGTACCTAAAAGGGAGCAAGATTAGGCCATAATGTTATTATGTTTGTCTGAATTTGTTCTGTCAGGACTTGCAACTGAATGAACTTGGCCTTGTAGTGAGGCCTCTAATAAGGCCACCAAGTTCACCAGATAACTGAGACTGATCTGATTATTCTATATTTTGCTACATGCTGAGAACTGCAGTGAAATGTTCCACATGAAATAATTGCTTTTGATCTCTTTCCCTGGGTGATTCATTGGAACCCTCAAGTCTCTGTCGTAGTCTGGTTTTTCCAGGCCTGCAGTTTCTGAGTTTCTAAAGTTCTGTTTCTTTGGGATGTTTTGGGTTTCTGAAGCTTGTTCTCACAGCTTGAACAGAAACATCAGGTCTTTGTTCCTGTAATGAAATCTTATGTTTGGAATTTTTTCTGTGGGACAGCCCTTCTTTGCTGTCCCTCTGGTCTGGCCAGCGTGGCTGAAGAGTTCTGTCACTCTCTCACCAACCACAGTGGCCTGTCCAAAATCTATAAAAGAGCTCATTAGTTTGAATAAACAGAGTCAGATTTCATCTCTCCAAGCTGTCTTGTCGAGTTGTGCCTCTCCACAGCCACCCTGTGTGTCTCTCTCTCTGCAGACCACCTGGAGCGCATCGTCGAGATCGCCAAGCTGCGCGCCATGCAGCGCAAGGCGCGCTTCGCCAAGCTCAAGGTGTGTGTGTTCAAGGAGGAGATGCCCATCACTCCCTACGAGTGCCCCCACTTCAACTCGCTGCGCTTCGAGCGCAGCGAGAGCGAGACCAAGCTCTTTGAGCACCACTGCGAGGTGGACGTGTCCTTCGGGCCCTGGGAGGCCGTGGCCGACGTCTACGACCTCCTGCACTGCATCGTCAGCGACCTGTCGGCGCGCGGCATCGCCGTGGACCACCAGTGCATCGGCGTCTGCGACAAGCACCTCGTCAACCACTACTACTGCAAGCGCCCCATCTACGAGTTCAAGATCACCTGGTGGTGAGCCTGGCTCAGCGAGCCTGGGAGGGCTCCCAGGGGACAAGTGTGCTCTCAGGATGGCCTGCTGCTCAGCTGTGGTGGCACAGTGAGGGTGAAAGGACAAATGTGCTTCCAGGATCAACTGGTGATGAGTTGTGGTGGCACAGTGAAGGTGAAAAGACAATTGTGCTTCCAGGGTCAACTGGTGATGAGTTGTGGTGGCACAGTGAGGGTGAAAGGACAAATGTGCTTCCAGGATCAACTGGTGATGAGTTGTGGTGGCACAGTGAAGGTGAAAGGACTCCCAGCTTTCAGGATCAACTGGTGATGAGTTGTGGTGGCACAGTGAAGGTGAAAAGACAATTGTGCTTCCAGGGTCAACTGGTGATGAGCTGTTGTGGCACAGTGAGGGTGAAAGGACTCCCAGAGGACCAATGTGCTTCCAGGATCAACTGGTGGGGTGAGTGTGGTGGCTGAGCAAAGGATAAAAGGATTTTTAGAGGACAAATTGTGCTTTTGGGATCCTCTGGTGATGAGCTGTGGCTCAGCAAAGGGTGAAAGGACTTCTGGAGCTCAAATGTCCTTTCAGGATCACCTGGTGCTGAGCTGTGGTGACCTGGTGAGTGTGAAAGGACTTCTGGAGAACAAATGTCCTTTCAGGATCCTCTGGTGATGAGCTGTGGCAGAGCCAAGGGGTGAAAGGACTTCAAAAGGACAAATGTTCAAGATCACCAGGTGGTGAGTTGTGGCAGAGCCAAGGGGGTTTGGAAGGACTTCTAGAGGACCAATGTTCTTTTGGGATCACCTGATGGAGAGTGTGGTGGCACAGAGAGGGGTTGGAGGACTCCTGGAGGACAGCTGTCCTTTCATGGTCACCTGGTGGAGTGGTGGCACACAGAGGGGGTGCAGGCCAGCTGTTCTTGGCAGTTGTGTTTCTGCTCGTGTTCCAGGGGTTGGGGAAACCTCTGGAACCCTGACAGAGCTGCCTGAAATCAGCCTGCTGGCTCAGGAACCTTAAGGAGGCCCAAAACAAAATCACCTCATGGCAAGGATGGAGGGGAGTGGCTGAACATCTGCTAAAATGTGCCACCAACCACCTTCAGGCTTCGGGAGGGAATTGCAGATTTCTCCTGCTTTGTTGGGAATCTGGGGTGCTACTAAAGCTGACGTTACAGTTTTACCCTCTTAGAAATGTTTTAGTTCCTCCTTCAACTTTATAAAATTTGAGTCACACCCAGCACAAAGATTCTGGAAATGTCATTTTGATGTACTAGATAATTAAAAAAAAGAAAAAAAAAAAAAGAGTATTCCCTATATATTATGAATTGTTGTCAGGGTTAAGCTGTATTTCTTTTTTAATTAAGAATCTACGTTGTGAATTATAATGTTATACTTCACTTATTTCTGTTGTTATCAAAAGGAATAGCAGATCTGGAATATATTCCTTAATGCTTTTAGGAATAATAACTGTTCATGGAAGACTTGTGCCTGTTTTTAGCCTTAGAAATCCTAAATGTTTACAATATCTACAATAAAAAGCTCTTTAGAATCAGGTCATTTACAAAGGCTTTTGGTAAATGAGAAAACCCTGTCTGTATGTTCCTATTAGCAGCAGTAAGAGGAATATTTAATGTATATTATTTTATTACTGACTCTTTTTACATTCTGTGATATTAAACTTTATTTTAGACTCGAAGTCAGATGATATTAGACAAGTACTTCCCTCACCTCACCTTTTTCAGACAATTAAATCTTAATTTTATCCTTCTTGTTGACCCTTCTTGGTGTCATAGAAGGAAAAACAGAATTCAAACTTTATATTCAAATACTTCTCCACTCTAAAGCAGTAGAAAATTTCTTTCTATGCTGGAACATGCAGAAGGTCATTTTTGTACTTCTGACATGAGCAACCACCTCCCAAATTTCAACTACTGAATTCAGCCCAAAACTGAGAGGGAGAAAAGTCTGAAAATCTAATTGTTTTGTGAGGCACAGAAAACCCCAACCTGCTTGGAGGGGCTTCAAAATAATCCTAAAGCGAGAGAAAAAGTCAATATTTGCATATTGCATTCCATTGGATTAATTAATCCAAGAATATTGCTTAATTAAACTTCTGACCAAAATTCTTAAGAAACATTAATGACAGTGATGAAAATCCTCAGGTTTGAGGCAATTTTTAGAATAACTCTACAAACTTAAGGATCAAATTGTCTTGCAAAAAAAGAGACCATATTTTTTTTGCCTTGTCACCTTTTAGATATTTAATTTAGGAATGGAATTGTCTCTCTGAGGTGGGTGTCTCCCCCCAGGATCATTGTCAAGTGCTGAGTTTCAAGGGCAGAGATAAATTTGAATAGAGGGAGTTTTCTGCACATTTGGATCTAAATTTAAATTTCTTTCAATTGTTTCCTGAAATAATGGCTTTGCTGTTACAGGTTCTTGGAGTCGTGTTTGGCAACCCAAAATTAAAAGTTAAACTGAAACTAAAGTTTCCCTGCAAGGAGAGGAAGTTTTGCTTGGTTCCTTTGCTGTCTTCATTTCTTCTTTCTTTTCAAGGAGTCTAAACTGCAGACCACAATTTCTTAGAAAATTAAAGAATATCCTAAAGCTGAGCCTTACAAAGTTTTGGCTGCTTGAGCACTTCAGATATTTAAGTTCAGGATTTTCAGAACTACAGATATTTACAATTTCAGATTTACAATATTCAGATTGCAATGAGAATTGCAGTTTTACTGGAAGGTTCAGTGGGTTTTTTTTTTTACCACTTCCCATAAAAGTATTTATAGAACTCTGGTTGGAATTCTGCACTCCTTGCAGAAATGGATCACAATTTGATTTTCACAGTGTTTTCTGTGGCTTTAGCAATTTCCCTGCTGTCAGGGGAAGCTGTGATGACAAAATTCCTGCTTCAGTCATTTTTGTGACTCCTTAATACACACACACACTGGGATTTTGTAACTTTTTCCTGTTCATTGCTTAAATAATTAAGGAAGGCAACCCAACCAAAAAGAGAAAATTAAAATCTTGGGTTTTATCAGCTGTGTCTTAAAGTTCTCATCCTCCTGAAGACATTAAATGCAATACTGGAAAGGAAAATGTGAATTTTAAGCCCACAAGCTTTAATTAGTGATTTGTTCAGGTTAACAATATTTGAATTGTTCCAAGCAGTCTTTGTTTACAAGGATTACCTGCTCTTGCCCAGCCTGTGCTCATTTTTTTGGCAGAAGCAGAAGAATTGTGCAGGTGGATGGCAGGGGAGTGTAATCTAAAAACTGGGTTATGTAACATGATTGATTCTCTTTTCTGGGCCTGTAGCTTCTGAAATTCTACATTTGCAACAAAAAATGGCAGTGGCTGATCTACTAAATCCAGGTTTGAGAGGACTGAGGCTTTTTGTATCAAATTGTGTCATTAAACTGTGGAATGCTGTTGGGTTTTATTTTTTCCTTTAAGATTTTTCTTTATATCTGGGCAGGCCAGAGTTTTACCAATACAAGTTTTTATGAGCTTCCTTACCATGTTTTGCCACTTTATCATCTACAAAAAAAAATCCCAAAAAACAAACACAACACCCCCCCAAAAAAAAACCCAAAAAACCCCCAACAAAACAAAATCCAGCAGCTGTGGATTGCACTGTATCTTCCTTTTCTGCATGGCAAAGCAGGGTGATCACTTGGGACACAACTGCCTGGCAGGTAAGGGAAGGTGTCAGCAGACACTGCAGAAAAATGATCTCTTCACTCATTCTGAACTCTGGGATAGATTTCCTACACTTCTTTTAATGACTGCTTTACCCTGACCAATTTATAGACCCCCTGGCTTTAAGGTGTGGTTGGCATTACTGAGCCCTGAGGATGTTTTCAGGCTTTTCACACACAGCACAGAAGACCCAGGAGAGTTCTAAGTTTTGGGCTATGGAAAAAAAAAAACAAACAAACAACCCTCCAGTCTTTCATTATCTTTCTGCAAATAAGTTGACTTCAGAGGATAATTCTGTTCTGTTATTATGTCCTGTATATAACTCTCTAACTGGAAATCACTTTCCAGGACAGCAGTTTGTAGTCATTTTACTTACACAAGCTTAGCATAAGTTTACCTCCACTTTCACTGTGACTTTTATAAATGGATTTTGTTTTGCTGAATTATAAATTGTATGTGTCTATGCATTGTAACCCGTAATGCCTTTGAAAATCCAGCCTGGATGCTAATGATCAGGGTTTGGAATTATCTCCAAATGTGTTTTGTTAATAATTATGTTGATGTGTGATGTTCAATACTGTGAGTACTGCAGTGTATTATTTCTTAACACTTTTGACTTTTCAGTTCAGGTTATATATATATATATAGTCTGTATGTTTTTTATTTAAAACACATAGAAGAAAATATGGATATAAAGGCTGTGTTGTGCAATAAAAGATTATGATACTGAAAACTGCTGGAATTCTGGTTCATCTGGTCTGCAGCCACTGCAGTGCTTTTCCTCACCTTCCCTGGGCTTGGAGTGTGCTTTCCCTGAGTGCAAATGAAAATCAAAGACAGGACTCTGTTCTGATGCCATTGAGCATCGCTTGCTGAGCAGAGGGCACCTGAGCAGGGTGGCACAGGGGACACCAGCAGGGGTCACCGAGCCCACCGGGCCGGTGCCAGCAGCTCTGCAGTGCTCAGAAAGAACCTTTCTGCCGGCGGTCAGAAGAATTTTCCCTTTGTTCTGAAGGAATTTCCGTGCTGTCCATCTGTTCTGCTGAAGCGCTCCGTGTCTCACAGCGGGATGTCCGTGCTGAGAACAGAGGGAAAAGAAGAAGAGATGGAAAGCAGCACACAGCAGTGAGTAACTGAGCGTGGGGAGAGCAGCCTGCAGTGGCAGCGGGGATTTTTACACCCCGCAAAGGCAGCTCGTGTGGGGCCGGGCCGGGCCCCGGAGCCCCGAGGAGCCGCAGCGGGGGCTGCAGGAGGCACGGAGGCTCTGGGCGCTCTGCAGGGAACAAAACGCTGAGGAGAGGCACTGCGGCTGTGCTCACACCAACCGTGTGCCGAGCGACAGCCGTGGGCCACCCTCGCTCGGCCCCCGGTAGCCCCGCTGCCCCTCANCGCCCCGCCGAGGGGCTTCACACCGGCCCCGCTGCCACCCTGGGCCGGGCCAGGGGTCCCTGGGTCCGGCAGGACAGCAGCGATCGGGATAGAGAAACCGCGGGACAGAGAAACCCTGGGATAGAGAAACCCCGGGACAGAGAGACCCCGGGACAGGCAAACCCCGGGATAGACAAACCCCGGGATAGACAAACCCCGGGATAAACAAACCCCGGGATATGCGGAAACTTGGCAACCCGCCTTCCTCCTCCGTGTGCGGCTCCCGAAGCGCATTTTCCTTCCCCGTGTATGTCTATTTTCAGTCGGTGGCTCCGTGCCGGTGGTGGCTTTGCCACTGTCCCCCCCCAGCCTGTTTTCCTCATGGGTTCCTTGTGGGTCAAGGAGCTTTCGGCTTTTATTTTTGTAAATATTGCTGCTGCCCGGCTGAGGATTACAATCCTTTAAGCTCAAGCCGGGGGAAGTTTGGAGAATTTTCAAGATGCTGAGCGGTGCGTTTCGTGTTTGCCCTCCTCCATGTGCAGCTCCTACAGCTAATTTTTATTATCTGTATATTTGAATTAATTCCACGGCTCTGTGGCTAACAGGGTGCAGGTGTCACTGGTAGCTTTACCCACCCCAGCCAGTTTTCCTCATGAGTTCCTTGCACATCAATGAGGTTTGGGCTTTGTTCCTGTGAGTATTGGCCCAGCCTGGCTGCTCGCCGCACAGCTGAGGATCAAAGTCCTTTAAAGCCGAGCCGGGTGAAGGTTGAGCGTTTGGAGGATTCTCAAAACGCTGAGCAGCGCGTTTTGGGTGCTTCTGTGGGTGTTTGTCGCTGCCTGTGGCTCTGTAGGGTTCAGGTTGTTCCCCTGAAGCAGGGAGTGGCTCTCAGTGAGAGATGAGCGAGGTGCTTGAATTACCCAAGAAATTCTCCGAGGGGGTGGCTCAGTGCTGTCTGAAATCCTGCTGCTCTGTGCCAGGGGCTGGGTCGGCTGAGAAGGTTTTACAGGCGAAATTAAATTGGTTTTGGTTTGGCTGAGTGGGGCCCAGTGCTGGGAATCAGCGGCAGCTTTGGGAGAAAAGGGTGGCACTGGGGAAATTGTGATTTAAATCCATGGTTGGCTTGCCATACTTTTGTTGTTTGAGCTCGTTTGAAACTAGTTTTGCAGTGTGAAATTCCTCACACCAGGGCTTTGGGAACGGCACTGAGCTGCTTTTGGGTTTCCAGTCACCCAGCACTGTTTTGAGAGCAATGACCCAAGCAGGCCAGCAGAGAAGGATGAGGTGTTTTCCAGGAACAGTCTCTGCTCAGGATTTGGATGTGCTGGCCTCCTGGACACACAAGTGGTTTTTGCAGCAGGGAGGATTAGGAAGAGAATTGTAGCTCAGTGGAATGTTTTGCTGACCAAGAAAAAGCCCAAAACAACACAGAGTAGAAAAGGAGAGTAGGGTACAAAGCCAACTCTACCAATCCCTAAGACTGCTTTACACAACACAGTCCAAGATTCTGGTATTTAATTTTGTTCTGTGGTGTTATTTAAGCTACAACAGCCTTTCTCAGCTCCTCCTTTCCTTGCTGTGTAGTCCCAAATTATGCTTGGGGCTTTTTTTTTTTTCCTGATGATTAACTACTTGTGATCTAAAACTTGACCTAGCAGTCCTGCTTGAGAAGTCCTGTTAAAAATCCACTTGTTACAAGTCAGGTACAAAGTGTATAAAACATTTTGAAGTTTTTTTCATCTAAGGTTTTAGGCAACTTAATTTCCATCTGTGTCCAGGTGAGTGTGGTTGGCAGGAAATAGTGGTAGGAGCCTTTATTGCTGTTTCTGAGGAGGTTTTAGGGGTTTAACCTAATCTTTTCTCTATGCTGCCCTGAATTCCCAGTCAAGCAGCACAAAGAGTTTTTAGATGTTTGCTGTGATTTCCTTTAAAGCCCTCTTGAATCACATGGAGCTGCTGAGACACAGCCTGGGGGGCCAAACCCAACCTGCAGCCCCGGGCCTGGGCTGGTATTAGAAGGGAAAACACAATTCCAAGCTGAGGGAATTGGGGGCTGGAGCCTTGTGGCTGTCAGGACTGGGAGGTTTGAAGAGGTGGCTGCAATTTCCCCAGCAGGAGGAATGCCAGGACACAGCTCTGGGGTTTGTCTGAGGGGGCTGCACATCAGAGCAGAGACTCTTTCTTTCCTTGGGACTCTTTTTTGGCACAGTTTATCCTACAGCTGCTGTAGCTGAAATCCTGTCACTGCAAGGAAAATGCACATTAAAAATGTGCATTGAAACCCTATAACTGCAAGAAAAGTGCACAAAGGAAAATGCATATTAAAATCCTCTAACTGCAAGGAAAATGCACATTAAAAATGTGCATTAAAACCCTATAACTGCAAGGAAAATGCACAAAGGAGAATGCACATTAAAATCCTCTAACTGCAAGGAAAATGCACATTAAAAGGGTGAGCCCTGCAGAGATAACACCCGAATTTCTTGCCTAATTCCTGACTTCTCTAATGGCTTTTGTGTTTTCTGTTCTCGAGCCTGAGCTCATCTTGCCCCACCCTTTCCTTGGGAGGAAATTAGCTCATGGTTAATTACCCTGCTGCTAATTACACCCGGAGTGTTTGGGGTTGCACCTGAATCACCACTCTTTCAACACGGAGGTTGCTGCTCTTCGGAATTTTGGGGCGTTTGCCTCAGTGGTTCTTTGGAATAAATGCATTTTAAGGGTGATTTGCCATTGGCATAATACAAAATATGCCTTCACTCCACCTTTCCACCCCGCAGTTTTGATGCACTTTCTAATTTAGCTTATAAATCTGGTTTTAGTAATTAAAATTGCTGGCTGCTGTCTTGCTCTCAGACACAGTAAAATAAATGTGAACCAACAGCACTTTGTGTAAGAATTGTGTTTGGAGGCTTCCCTGCTTTTCTTTCCTTTTTTTTTTTTCTGCTTTAAAATTCCATTTCTGGGAATGACCAGGGAGTTGCAGTGAGTTCATTGTGAGCACTCTTTGGGGCACTTTGTTGGGTTTGAATTAGAAGAATTCGAGTTGTCCATGAAGTGCTGGAGTGACTTTTGAAGAGCTGAATCACAGGGAAAAGACTCCTGGCTTGTTGCTAATGCTTGTGCCAAGATATTTTTATTTTTTGAGAAACCTGAATTTTAAGGAGGGAAGAAAAACCACAAACCAAACCTGCCTGTTCCCTTCTGTGTTTTGCTGGGTTTAGATACTTTTAATTAAGTTGTTACCAATACTGAAACTCATTTATAGGACTTCAGTTATAGAATTGAAGCTACTCCTTTAATTTCCAGCTTTAGTTCGTGGAGTTACTTTAAAAACTGTTCTTCCCAGCTTGTAATAATTATAAATTGATTGCAATTAGCTCTGACTGAAGGTGTTATTGATTAAGCTGAACTTTCTGTTCAGCTCTGAACAGGAGCTTTTCCAGCCAGGTGACCTCAGCAGTCCAGGACTAATAAACAGTTTATAACCCAGCTGATCTCCCAACCTGCATTAATAATAAAGGTATTATTAATAATAATAATTTTGCCTGCTGCATCCCTGGCAGGCAGGGGGGTGGGAAAGACCCAGGAGAACAAGCTGGGGGTTGGAGCCTCTGCCCAGCCAGAGCTGTGAGAATTCCCTGTGTTTCCTGCTGAAAAGAAGGTGTTACATAACCTCAGTCTTTCATCTGTGCATTAAATCAGCCCTGGGTGATGGATCCAATTTGGGTTGGAGGAGCCCTTTTTTGGTTTTTTTTTCCCTACCACATAAAAGCTGAGGGTGCCTCTGCTGCTTGCTGTGACTGATACCTGAATTAACCCATTTAATTTGAGTTTTTCTGGTTGTTTTTGTAACTGTGGGAAAATTAGAATTTAGTATTTTGCTGTTAGTGAGCTACAAAAAAGTCCAAAGTCCTGGAGGAATTTGTGCTTTTTCAGTCCCCTTTATGGACCAGTGGCAAAAATGGCTTTGGGATTTATGGGCTTGGAACAAAATTGGTGTTTCCTGTGTCTTAGCCCTCTCTGTGCTGTCTCAAAGTGTGTGACAGGGAAAGTGGAGTGGCTCTCAGCCAGAATATCCTGCACAAAAGTTGGGTTTACTGGTTTGGGTTGCTGCTGGTGGCAGCTCAAACCCTGCAGTGTTTGCACACACATTTTCAGTTTCAGCTGCTTTGTCCTTCCTGAGGAATATTCTGTGAGCCCCCACTTCTGTTTTTTGAGCTGAGATTTATTGGGGGATAAGATTTGTCCACTTTCTTGGGTGGCAAACTCGACAGGAAAAAAATTGAGGGGTGTGAGCAAGGATAAAAAGTCTGAGTTGGTGTTGCCCTCCTTGAAAGGTGTTTGCTCTAAATGGGTGAATAAATAGAAAAAAAAATTATGTAAGTGTGGGTACAGCAAGAAAAATATGTTGATAGGAGGATGCAGTTGAAAGCTTCAGAATAAATTGCATTAAAGCCAGTAGAAAGCTGATTTTGAATTAAAGCACAGTGATTTGGGGTTTTTTCATCATAACAAAACCACTGTGAGATGCTCTGGAAGAGCTGGGGCAGATCTGAGCTGTCATTAGAGGCCTTTGATGTGCAGCCCTGCAGAGAAATCTGATTTAATGTGAACCATAGGCCTCCTTCCCTTCTGGTTTCAGTAGAATTTGGGAAAATGAAGCTGGACATGGAGGTTCAAACTGGGAATTCTTGTGGCAGCAAGCCAGGGAGCATTTGGCTGTCCACAGCCAGCAGTGGGACACCTTTCCACCTATAAAAAATCAATTTATTTGATTATCCCAAATAAATCCCTCAGGAGCCACCCACGGGTTGTGAGGAGCATTTTAAAAATCCTAAAAAAGAGTTGGGTGATTTCCATTTCTCCATTTCACTGGAGAACAGGAGACCAGAAGCTTTTCCTTGCAAATAAGTAACTTTAAGCAAAGGCATTTTACAAATGAATAACCAATTGGGGTTTTTTTTCTAACCCTTTCAAAGGGCTGTTGCTAATTAACAAATATTATTTTTTAATTAAAAAATGGGAGATGTGGTGCTCCTTGAAGAGCTTTAACTGGGATACAGGAGATGCAAGAAGGATGTTTGGTGCTGGTCAATGTTATTTATGATCTTCTGGTGCTTTATTGTACTTCTGGATTAGAGTTTTATTTTTTTTTTTAATGTGGAAGTTTGTTACCTGATGTTTTTTTCACTTCTCAATGGCAGGTGGTGTAAAGGTGTTTGGAGCTGCCTGCTCTCCAGTTCCAGACAAAACAACAAATTTGGGTTTTTCCCTTTGGGTTGTGTTAGAAGTGAGCTTTGAGCAGGCCATGCATTCGGGGCAGGGGTGAAAATAAAAGATGTGGCCATGCCAAATGTGTGACTGTGCAAACACTGAGGGGGATTGCTGGGTCAGGAATAATCACCTTCAGCTGGGCTGGGAGAGAAGGGACCAGAGAAAGGCAGAAAAAGCATTTTGGACTCTCAACAGTACCAGCAAAACTCTGTTATTTTGTAAAATTATCATGTAAGGTGTGATCTAAGTGCCAAAAATGAATTTGAGAGGGTTTTTTCACATTGATTTTAGCCAAACCTGAATTGTTTTCTTCATTAACATATTCACCTGCAGAAATCAGCTGGGAAACTTTGTGTTTGTGGTTGGTTTTTTGCTGCAGGAGGGAGCCCAGGGTGTCAGTGGCACTGGAGGATAAAAACACAGCACAGGCTCCTGTGGTTCTTTCAAGGCTGTGTGAAGAATGAATTTGATTTTTGGGGCTTGTTCTCCCTTGTGTGCAATTTCCACTGTGAAATTGGTGAGGGACAAAGCTCTTCACCCACACTGAGGGGCATCAGAATTAAAAAAAACCAGAGGGACAGCAAAAGAAAATCCTTCCCACAGAAAGAATTCAGAGCATGGATACCTTTAAAAACCAATCCTGATGTTTGTGTTCCCTCTCTGGGAGCAAGCTTCAGAAAACATCAGGAAACCAGAGCTTTAGAAATTCAGAAATNTATTTCTTAGTAGTATTTATAATGTATTTAATGTACTCAGGGGTGAAGCTCTGTGGGCACAAAGGTGATTTTTGTGATTTTGTGCTGTGGTTTCAGGTGTTGGGGTGGGAGAGGAGCAGGGTCAGGTATTTCATTCTCCTCCTTTAATTTTCAAATTAGACTCTGGAATATGGTGCTTTTGAATAAGGCCACCTGAATTCCTGGAATTATTGCAATTCCAGGGTTTTATTTCCTGGGGTCACAGAGATCCCTGTAAGATTTCTGGGGAGTTTGTGGTGTGAGAATGTTTTTATTTATCATGTCTTTGTGGTTTACAGTGAAAACATTAACTGAGCAGCTTCACAATAATGGCAATTAAACATCTGGTGCATATTTACAGTGTTTTTTTCCAGGACAGGCACCTGCAGTAGAGGTCTCTGACCAAAATGCTGCTTTTGGGAAGTGGCCCTGAAACTGCATCAGTGAAGGGTTTCAGGCTTTTGCTTCCCCTTTCTCTTCAGAATTGTTGCTCAAGGACAGGAGTGATACTCTGGGAAAGTCCTGAGTGTGCAAATCCTGCCCAAATGCAATTCCTGCCCAGGCTGTGCAGATGACACACACTGAAAGTTTAATTTCTGAGTCAGAGGTGTTGGCAGCCAGGAGCTCCCACACAGACCCTCCTTGAGAAGTCAGGAAATTAAAAAAAATTTGCAAAAGCAACATATTTATGTTTCTCAGTTATTTCTGCATATGGGAAATGAAGTAAAGCTCTCAAATATTTAAAATATCCTTTTTTTCCCCCCATTTTGCTCTGCAGCAGCACAATATTGTCTGTCAGATTTTTCAGTGGGAAAGAAAAGAAAGTGTTCAGCTGCTCTCCCATCTATAAAAATGAGAACATGTAGCTATAAATTATGTCATTAAGAAATTGATTCCCTTAATATGCATGCCTCTACAATGAAACTATTTTTAGGTTATTTTTAGAAACTCATTATTTCTTTCAAAAATAGAAAAGTGGAAGAAATCTTAATACTTACGTAGGTAAGATGGAATATTCAATTTGTTCCCCCCTCAGAGAAAATTGTGTGTTTCCTGTTACTTTGCTTAAAATAACTTGATTAGATTAATGGGAAATGTTAAACATTATCAGTCTTTTAAAATGGATGCTTGAGCTTGGAACAAAAGAGCTGGAACTTCCTGTAGTGGAAAACCCTCAGTGACATTTGTGCATATTCCATCTTTTACTGCATGATCCAGAGATGAGCTTGGAATTTCAGGGGACAAGATTACTCTGACTCACTTCCTGATGTTCTTTAGGTTCAGAAAATCCCTTTTCCTCTGTCTTTCCAGCTGTGGCACCTCTGGAATGGCAGGCAGGGAGAGGGGCTGGCTCTCCTGGACAGAACCTGGCGCTGCTGTTCCTGCTGTCACTGTTTGCCCATGTCACCCTCCAGATGTCAGGGTTTGAACAGGCACACCTTAACCCTGCTGTGCAGGTGCTCCTGTGCTGCTTTTCTCCTGGAATCCTGCATTTCCCACTGGCAGCTGGGGTGGTTCCTGCCAGGAGAGGAGCTGGGTGCTCCAAGGCAGGCTTGGCACAGGGCTGCTGTGGGCAGGAGAATCTTTTTGTTGCAGTCACTAAACATAACCCCCCTGAGCTGTGCTGTGTGCATGTAACCTGGCAGGATGTGAGATGTGCCTTGTCCATGTGGGATGAGCCCAGCTGGCTCAGCTCTGGGCCCTGGAGATCCCTGGAGCCTCCCCAGGGTGGTTCTGGGCAGGCAGGGTCTCAGAACACAGTGTGCTCTGTGTGCTCCCTCTGGGGGCTTTTGGGACTTCGTTTCTTTTTTTCTCCCATTGCTTTGTGCCTCTGGCTGTCAGAACAAGGTGCTGGGGAGAGCAGAGCCCTGGGGCTGTGTGCCCTGGCTGTGGGACTGTCACTGCACAGGTGTGCCTTGGCAATCTGTCCCCTGCCCGTGGGACTGTCCCTGGTGCCCTGGGGCTGTGTGATGGTCACAGCAGTGCACTGATGTGCCTTGGGGCTGTGTCCCCTGCCTGTGGGACTGTCCCTGGTGTCCTGGGCACTCTCTGGGGCTGTGTGATGGTCACAGCCCTATAAAAATTGCCTTGGCAATCTGTCCCCTGCCCGTGGGACTGTCCCTGGTGCCCTGGGGCTGTGTGATGGTCACAGCAGTGCACTGATGTGCCTTGGGGCTGTGTCCCCTGCCTGTGGGACTGTCCCTGGTGTCCTGGGCACTCTCTGGGGCTGTGTGATGGTCACAGCCCTATAAAAATNTTTCAGCCTGAGAAGCAGATTGTGAGTGCAGGGGGTGACTCCTGCCTGGCTCAGGGTGACTCCCTTGTCCCCTCCTGAGCTGGTGGCACTGCAGAGCTCCTGGCTCTGGGCAGAGCTGCTGATCATAAGTTCTTTTTAATTTAATGTACACACAGTATTTATATTATTTATTTATATATATATATAAATAAATATATATATATTTANAGACCCTCCTTGAGAAGTCAGGAAATTAAAAAAAATTTGCAAAAGCAACATATTTATGTTTCTCAGTTATTTCTGCATATGGGAAATGAAGTAAAGCTCTCAAATATTTAAAATATCCTTTTTTTCCCCCCATTTTGCTCTGCAGCAGCACAATATTGTCTGTCAGATTTTTCAGTGGGAAAGAAAAGAAAGTGTTCAGCTGCTCTCCCATCTATAAAAATGAGAACATGTAGCTATAAATTATGTCATTAAGAAATTGATTCCCTTAATATGCATGCCTCTACAATGAAACTATTTTTAGGTTATTTTTAGAAACTCATTATTTCTTTCAAAAATAGAAAAGTGGAAGAAATCTTAATACTTACGTAGGTAAGATGGAATATTCAATTTGTTCCCCCCTCAGAGAAAATTGTGTGTTTCCTGTTACTTTGCTTAAAATAACTTGATTAGATTAATGGGAAATGTTAAACATTATCAGTCTTTTAAAATGGATGCTTGAGCTTGGAACAAAAGAGCTGGAACTTCCTGTAGTGGAAAACCCTCAGTGACATTTGTGCATATTCCATCTTTTACTGCATGATCCAGAGATGAGCTTGGAATTTCAGGGGACAAGATTACTCTGACTCACTTCCTGATGTTCTTTAGGTTCAGAAAATCCCTTTTCCTCTGTCTTTCCAGCTGTGGCACCTCTGGAATGGCAGGCAGGGAGAGGGGCTGGCTCTCCTGGACAGAACCTGGCGCTGCTGTTCCTGCTGTCACTGTTTGCCCATGTCACCCTCCAGATGTCAGGGTTTGAACAGGCACACCTTAACCCTGCTGTGCAGGTGCTCCTGTGCTGCTTTTCTCCTGGAATCCTGCATTTCCCACTGGCAGCTGGGGTGGTTCCTGCCAGGAGAGGAGCTGGGTGCTCCAAGGCAGGCTTGGCACAGGGCTGCTGTGGGCAGGAGAATCTTTTTGTTGCAGTCACTAAACATAACCCCCCTGAGCTGTGCTGTGTGCATGTAACCTGGCAGGATGTGAGATGTGCCTTGTCCATGTGGGATGAGCCCAGCTGGCTCAGCTCTGGGCCCTGGAGATCCCTGGAGCCTCCCCAGGGTGGTTCTGGGCAGGCAGGGTCTCAGAACACAGTGTGCTCTGTGTGCTCCCTCTGGGGGCTTTTGGGACTTCGTTTCTTTTTTTCTCCCATTGCTTTGTGCCTCTGGCTGTCAGAACAAGGTGCTGGGGAGAGCAGAGCCCTGGGGCTGTGTGCCCTGGCTGTGGGACTGTCACTGCACAGGTGTGCCTTGGCAATCTGTCCCCTGCCTGTGGGACTGTCCCTGGTGTCCTGGGCACTCTCTGGGGCTGTGTGATGGTCACAGCCCTATAAAAATTGCCTTGGCAATCTGTCCCCTGGCTATGGGACTGTCCCTGGTTCACTCTGGCTGTGTGATGGTCACAGCAGTGCACTGATGTGCCTTGGGGCTGTGTCCCCTGCCTGTGGGACTGTCCCTGGTTCACTCTCTGGGGCTGTGTGATGGTCACAGCCCTGCACAGGTGTGTCCTGAGGCTGTGTCCCCTGCCCGTGGGACTGTCCCTGCTGCCCTGGGGCTGTGTGATGGTCACAGCAGTGCACTGATGTGCCTTGGGGCTGTGTCCCCTGCCCATGGGACTGTCCCTGCTGCCCTGGGACACTCTGAAGCTGTGTGATGGTCACAGCCCTGCACTGATGTGCTCCTTGTGCTGCCCCTGGTTTTAGGGCTCCTACTTATGTAACCGTGCCCATCCTCCCGTGGCATTCATTTGGTTGCTAGGGAGCTGTTAAATAATTGAAGCAGCTGGCTCCTTTCTGAAGGCAAACCCCCAGAAGGGCTGATTTCCAGCAGGCTGCTGCCACCCTGGTGCTTTGAACCCTTCTGGTCTCCCGGCAGGGGGAAGATGAACCTGAAATCGGAGCGCCGCGGGATCCACGTGGACCAGTCGGAGCTGCTGTGCAAGAAGGGCTGTGGTTACTATGGCAATCCTGCCTGGCAGGGCTTCTGCTCCAAGTGCTGGAGGGAGGAATACCACAAGGCCAGGCAGAAGCAGATTCAGGAGGATTGGGAGCTGGCAGAGAGGTAAAGAACCTCCTTTCTTCCTGCAGGGTGACTCCACCCAATTCTGCTCCTGCCTCCTGATTCCTGTTTGCTCTGGCTCAGGGTCATCACAAACCCCCTGGTTTGGCCTTTCCAGCAGGGATTCAAACCTGCCTTTTGATGCAAAGGTGGATATTTGTGACAGCATGAGAGGTTTCAAAAGAAAATCTGGGAAGGGATAAATGTAAACAGAGCCCAACCTCCCAATGAATACTTTGACCTTATTTGCATATGCAAATCTGTATTTCTGTCTTGAAGTTTGAAGGCTTAAAGGGACAATTTTGATTAAATACCCTCTGGAGGTGACAATTATTTCCTTGGGTATGGGCAGCACCATGGGTTTGCATTCCAGCTGCTGCTGAAAAACTGGTTTTAGTCTTATCTGTGGTCATTCTTCTAAACTGCAGGCTTAAGCCCAAGAACATCAAAGCTCTAGCTTTGCTAATTTAGGTAATTGTCCAATCACTTCTTTTCTGCAAACCAATCTAGTTTTCCTCATGTGATAAATGCTTGACCCTGACAATGGGAGATGTGTTTTCAGGGGGAGCAGCACAGAGGTCATGTCATTGTTTTCCTCTGCTATAAATGTCTTAAACAGTTAATAAAAACTTTATTATTGGGCAGATAGTTATGCTGCCAATCTTGGATCACCTCTAAACCAAAGTGGGGTGTTTCAGGAATTCTTTAATGAATAGCTGGGAGATGCTAAAGGCACAGATAAGCTGTGATTGTTTGTTGCAGTGACCAGACAGGCTTGTCAGCACTGCTAAGATACAATTCCTGCCTCAAGAGATTGCAGATCCCAGACTATTTATGGAGAGATGTTTAAAGACAATTGCTCTGTCTCCAGAATCTTGAGTGGTGATATAGTGTAACCTATTTGAGTCCTCCTGCAGAGGAGGAAAAAAGATTGCAGGATTGGTGAGTTTGCCCTCCTCTACTTTAGATGAAAAATTTGATCTTTCAAACTTTCCCTCATCCATTCAAGCAGATATTTATTTATTACCAAAGCAGATTATGACAACAATGATCTATTTCCCAAAATATTCCTGAGGCTGGGACAGGCTATTTTGCTTTTGTAAGATGGGGAAGGACTGCCTGAGGTGAGAGGCTGGGGGGCTCAGTGTGAGGCAGGGGGGAAGGCAATGCCCCTGCTGCTGGAAATCCTCCCCTGTGCCTTCTGAGAAGTCAGAGTGTGACATGAGGGGAGGTGACCATGGTTAAACCTCAGTCTTCTCCTTTTTGCTTTAACCCTGAGCTTTTTCACCACTGCAGCATGGAGGGGCTGGGGGGTGTCCTGCAGTGAAGGGAGACAGGCAGAGGGAAGAATTAACATTAACAAGCAAAGGAGTAATTAAGGATTGCAGATGAAATCAGCTCATTTGTCTTGTCTCTGAGCCCTCAAATCACAGCTGTGTTTTTGTAAGTGCAGGCTCCAACGTGAGGAGGAAGAAGCCTATGCCAGCAGCCAGAGCACCCAGGGGGCACAGTCCCTGACCTTCTCCAAGTTTGAGGAGAAGAAAACCAATGAGAAAACAAGAAAGGTCACTACTGTGAAGAAGTTCTTCACTGCTTCCTCCAGAGCAGGAGCTAAGAAGGGTAACTCTGCTTTTCATGCTTCTGTACATTCTAAAATGAAAAGTTTCTGGCAGATGTGTTGCTCTAAAAGGCAGATTAATGCTCTGTGCTTTGACTTTGAAAAGTTGGAATAGTGATGCTTCTGGAGAGGGATTGTTCCTGAAAACACAGAAAAATGTGAGTGATGCCAAACAAAGTGTTAGGTGCTAAAGCTGTGTTTATGTGTGATTTTACAGGAGTTCTTCCACTAAACAGCAGAAATGTGTTCTGGTGGTGCCACTGCCCTGCTGAGGGGAAGTTCTTTGTTCCTCTGGCACACATTGCAGTGAAATTCCTCAGTCAGCAGTGGTGTCACACCAGGATTTGGGGCTGGAAGGGGAATTCCTCCTGGAGAGAGCAGCAGAGAAGGGGCTGGCTGCCAGTCACCCCAACAAGCTGCTGTGTCTGGGTGTGATGGAAACTCTGAGCTAAAACAGCAGCTGGTGCTGCCAGAGTGCCTCACTGACAGGAGAGCAGGGGCTGTGAGCAGGGTGCCTGGAGCTGCACAGGCAGTGTTTGTGTGGGCTGGCTGGCTGTTTGTTCTGCAGAATGTGTTACAAGCAGGAATGATGAGTGGCACTGCTGGCTCTGCATAGCAATAGCTTGCATGGGGGAAAGCTGGGGAGTGCTGGGCTCTGCAGGAGGAATTCCAGAAGGAAAAGCAGCATTAATCTGTCTTAACCTTAGAGATGATGCATTTCCTTGATTTGAAATTCAGCATTTTTCTGCTTAGAGTTGTCCTGGTGCATGGCAGCAGCCGGCTACCTGAGGCATTCATTCACCTGTGTGAAGTGAAACCTTTTTTTTTTTCTTTTTTAATGTTCATTCTTCTCACTTTCCATCTTTTCTTTTTTTATCCCTTCACCACCTGTCCTGCCACGCTCCTGCTCTTGGTGCCCTGCTTGCTTTGGCCTTTTTATTTCAGCAGCAGCTCAAGAGAAAACCCCTAAGCAAGGACAGCTTGGGAGGGAAAGAAATGCTGATAACATTCTCAGGGATTTGAAGGAGATTTTTACTCCCTCCTGGGAACTGGCTTCCCCTTCTGAAGGTAATGCAGCACAGCCTGGGCAAGCTGTCTGCTTGGTTTTAGTAAGCTTGGCTCTTAGTTGGGCTTTGCTAAACTCAAACTAGGGTTGTGCCAGTTGTAACTTGTGCTCTTCAACATGAAGATGGCAAAAAAAGCAAGTCCAGCATCCTGAGATAATGTTGAATCTCTAAACCAAACCTTTGCTTTTTAGCAGGGAGTCAGAGGAGTAAAGCTGAAGCTTCTTTGAGCTCCACCTTAGGATTAGGATCAAAAAAAGAATTTTGTAAGAATTAGCTGGATCTTATGCTGCTTTGTGCTTTTTATCAAAAAAATTTTAAAAAAGAATTCCAGGTTGCTGTTACAAATCTGATTTTTATGAGCTGAAGCCACTGAAATTGGCACTTGGAGAACTTTGGCATTCTCAGAACATCTCCAGCTGTTTGTTGTATAAACCAAGAAGAAAATCTCCAGTCAAGAGGGAGACACAGGTTTCATCTAAACCAAAAGGACCCCAAACCCCTCGATGCAAGCAGCTCTCAGAGCTCATCCTGCATGATTTGTTTGCAGCCCTGACTCGTTCTGCTGGCTGAAGAGTGGTGCAGGTGTTTATAAAATTCCAGGCAGGTGAGGAAGGGCTGTGTGTAACAGAGCTGGTGCCAAAGCCTGTTTCACATCCAGCTTGGACTGGGCTCCATGGCACAACCATAGTGAACCCTGGAGTGCTCCTGTTCTGCTGTGACAAATGGCTTTCCTGTAGAAAGATTGAAGTATTAATTATGTTTATTCTATTTGTGAAGCTGATCCTTCCTTAACTTCCCCCACGCTTGCCTCTGGTGTTCTGGCATTTTCTCTGCTGGGCTCTCTTTAGCTTGTTGGGATTTCTTGGCTGCAATCAGCTTCTCTGTAGTTGGACTGAGCTCTCTGAGAGCACAGGACAAACCTGAGGATATTTTGTTGCTGGAAGTTCATTTGTTCCTGCAGCTCTTGGTAATCAGTACAGATTAATTTTCCTGAAATCTGGATTTCAGCTCAGAGAATAATAAAGCTGCAATTGCAAGTAATTCTTGGTGTAACTCATTAAAAGACAGTTAATTCTAATTAACATTTACTTTTTAATAATTGATATTAATCTGCCTGAATTGACTACATCTCTCTAGTAACTAAACAACAATCTAGTTTGAATTTGTGACTGAAGAAATAATGTTCACATTCCTTAAGGTCAAATAGTAAAATGAGGCTCATTATTTTTATAAAAGAGTAAAGTCATTGTTGAAGCAAGTAAATAAACCTTCAGCTGTACTGTGAAATGAGATCAGTGATTAATCATGGAAGAAATATCTGATAATTCTGCCCTTTTTTATTATTATTTCCAGATAAGCTTTCTGCTTTTCTCATGTTAAATGTGACAAATTGAATTATTGGCTTCCCTTCAGCATGAACCCTGTGTAGGATTTGGGATTTGTGCAGTGAATCTTAGGTTTAAAGGCAGTGGAAGGAAATCCCCTCTGGAGCCCAAAGTGTCCCTGAGTAACCAGCAGGGATTGGATTTGCACTCCATATCTCCATTGCTGCAGATGGAATTTAAATATTTGCAAAAGCTTTTCTGTTCTGGGCACTGAAATACCAGAGTTATTCCCTGTGCTGGGGGCAGAGGAGCAGAGTTCTGTTCTCACTGGGTGACACAGCTTTGGATTTTCTGTGGTGCTGCATCTCCTTAAAAACAAATAACAACCAAAAAAACCCCACTAAGCTCCCTCAAATCCAAATTAAACCAACTTAAACACTTTAATCCCATTTCTTTCTTTCTCCTGTGGAGTTCTGCATGCTTGTTGAAAGCAGGGTTTCTGTGCATGTGAAGTGTTTTCAGGTTGAAAGGCGTGTTTGTCTCGTGCTGACCATGAATATTTTCATGTTTTCTGTCTCTTCTTGCTGCTTGCCTCTCACCACGTTCATTTCCACCACCTCTATTCAATCCCTCCATTCCCAACAGCGTTGGCTGGCAAGCTGAAAGGTGGGTGAAGGTATTGGAGCAGCACAATGAGCTTGGAACTTGGAAAATCAGATTTTTTTGGGGGGGGTAAAAAACCCCATGGGTGCAGCTCTGTCAATTTGCAGTGCATGTCCCTTGAGCAGAGCTGCCCTGAGCTGCCTGGGAGCCCCTGGAGTGGGGAAACCACCCCAGGATCTTTAGGAATCTGCAGAATCCCAGCTGGAAACCTTAACTGGAGATGTCTGACTGTAAAACCCCAAAGCAGCCCTGTGTTGCAGTCACTTCTAATATAAAAAGGCCATTAGTGTGAATGGGGTGTGGCTCTAAATGTTCCAATTAGTAGGACACTCAGTTTTCCTGGACTTGTTTTTAATAATTCTTGCTGTGTTGAATAATATCCAGCATTTCCCTGACAAAGCTGGAGAAATAAATAAAGTGATATGCAGAGCTGAAAAAAAAGAAATGACTCAAAAATGCTAAAACCTTTCTGAAATTATCCATCAGTGTGAAAAAAACTGATCTGCTGTGCCCTGAATTTTGCCAGCAGAGATCCAGGAGGCCAAGGCTGCCAGCCCTTCCATCCACAGGCAGGCCAGCCTGGAGACAGACAGAGTGTCCAAGGAGTTCATTGAGTTCATCAGGACCTACCAGAAGCCTGGCCAGGACCTCTACAAGCAATGCAAGCTCTTTCTGGACACCATGAGTCATAAAAGGGTGAGCTCTGGATGCCTCTTGTCTCACTAAAATGGGGAGGTTGGGCAGAGGGAGGGAATGCTGCACTCTTTCCAGCAGTTTGGATTTTCAGATGATTGGATAAATCAAATGAAGAGCTTTTCATGGGTGTCATTTTTTTAAATGGTGTCATTTTTTAAATGGTGTCATTTTTTAATGGGTGTCATTTTTTTTTTTTTGGTGGTTTGGGACGAAAGGATCTTTCTAAGCCCAGAGCATCCCAGATAAATTAGTCCTGACTAAATCCCACATAAATGAGTCTGTTCAGCAATATTCTACATTAATATGGAAATCAGGTGAGATATCCCCTGGTGGTTTTTTAGATAACACAAAGGAAGGGAATTAAAGATCTTCTGGTTCCATGGGCAGGGACACCTTCCACAGTCCCAGGCTGCTCCAAACCCCATCCAGCCTGGCCTTGGACACTTCCAGGGATTTCCAGGGACTCCCAGCTTAAGCCTAAAAACTTCTAAAGATAATTCAGCATCAACCCACCCCTCTGCTTTTACTGGGGAAGGGGAATTGGACTGTGCTGCTTTTTTAAAATACAAAATAAGTGTTGCATCTTCATTTTCCATTTTAAAAACCCCAATGTTCTTGAAATATTCATCAGTCTGTGGTGCCACCTATGGTTGGAATGAGTCAGAATTCAGCACAACTTCTTTTCCCCTCCTTCTTCTCCCTTTCCTATTTAGTTCCTCAAATTATCTCCTCACGAGTTCTCATGGAATCCTACATTCCCCCTGCTTTGAAATCTTCTTGAACTTTTATTTCTTTTCTTTTAGGCCTGTTCATTCTGGGCACAGGGTTTGTGAGAACAGTGTGGGTTTATTTTTGGCTTCAAGCACTGAAGGTGTTTCTCATTTCCTACTCCAGCCTTCTCAAAACATGGGATGTTTTACTGCACATAACCCAGGCCTAAAAATTGTGTTCAGGAAAATGTCCAGTTTTTGGCCTTAGAGAATTCAGAGAACAAATTCTCCCTGCACTTTTTTTAATGTATTGTTTCATTTAATGATGAAAATTGCCCTAATTAAGTTAATTTTAAACCTTCAAACCTCTGGTATGTTCTTCAGAAGCTCAGCAAAAGCCAGTGTTGTTTCACAAACACCACTGAGAATATATTTCACAGTAACTCTATCATCACAAATGTCTGCTGTAGAGATATTCCTTCCAATAATTGATGTTCTTGGAGGTTTTATAGACTATAAATTGTCTTTTAAAAAAATCAGAGGTTAAATAGGAACAAACACTTTCCTTAGGCTGAGTTAATTTGTCAATGCTCCTTAGAGGAAAAAACCATTGCACCTGTGCTCCTATCCATTTATTCAGCAAATAAACACAAATCTTTCACACCTTAAAGAGCCAGTGTTGGCTTCTCCTATTTTTAAATAAAACTGAGCCACTCTAAACCCCTCTGCTGCCACCTCTGCATTCTCAGACTGTTACTGCAGCTGGACACTTGCCTTAAACCAAAACAAAACACGAGGTGTTGCTGCCAGCTCTTCACACTTAATCCTTGTTCTCCTGCAGGATTTAAGCATTGAGGAACAATCTGAATGTGCCCAGGACTTCTACCAGAACGTGGCAGACAGGCTGCAGACACGTTGGAAAGGTACCAAGTTCTGCTTTTTCATCTTCCTCTTCCAAAAGCAGTGCTGTTAAAACTAAAGCCTCTTGAATTTTCACTTAAGGCAAAGCATTCCCAGCTTTCAGAAATGCTGGGAGAATTTTAAGTTCAATTTAAAAAAAAAAAATTAAACTCTGGGATTAGAGTGAGAATTGTTCCCTCTAGAAAGTTTTGATGAATATTTGATTTTACAGCTTTCTTTTAAACTCTCCCCATTTTAGTTTTTACTTCCCATTATATCCATTTATGAACTCAGGTTGGCTTGTGTGAGTAATATTAATTTGATGATATTGGCATTAAACCTTCCCAAGAGCCCTGGAATATTTCATTTGTGGGATTTGTCCCTTGCAGTGCCCCCTGAAAAAGTGGAGAAGGCAATGGATGAGGTTGAGAAATACATCATGACTCGACAGTATAAATATGTTTTTTGCCCTGAGACAACTGATGATGAGAAGAAAGACCTTGCTGTCCAGAAAAGGATCAGGTAAGGCTTGAAAGGAAAAATAATTGAGTAATCCCCAATTCTCTAAATGAGCTTTGAATCAACCACATTAAAAACCTTGTGCTGTGCACAGAAAAATGCCTTCTTGAGGGTTCAAACCATTTTATTTAAAACACAGCAAGAATTAGTAGGTGGGATAATGACAACCACTACATTGGGAAAATTTGCTTTTGTTAAATTGCAGCCAAAAAAAATTTTTAAGAAAAGGAAGTGCTTTCTCTGAAAATAAATTACTTCAGTGGAATAAACTGGTTTATGGCTGGAATTCACACAAAGCATTCCTTGTGCCTGAGTTCAGGAAGCAGCTGGTTTCAGACACCTGGATGCCACTGAGGAGTTTAACCCTTCTTTTCCTGTCCCAGGGCTTTGCACTGGGTCACTCCCCAGATGCTGTGTGTTCCTGTCAGTGAGGAAATCCCAGAAGTCTCTGACATGGTTGTAAAGGCAATTACAGGTTTGTGAGCCATGAATTCTTCATTTACAGCTTTAAATTTCACCTCTCTTTCTTATTGAGATGATTTTTGCTGTCATCACAAGGTGGGGGGGGGCTTGTTCCAGGCTGTTAAATGTGCAGCAATCTTTGTGGGTTTAGAATTTCATCTGTGGAGCAAGTGTAGTCTGGTTTCAGGCCTGAGGTTTCTGGTTTTCTGAAGTTCTGGTGTTTATGTTCTTTCCTTGAGAAAAGAATTTCAGCAAACCAGAACTTTAGAAAACCAGAAACTTCAGGCCTCCAGAGCAGGGATTATTTTCCACCCTGAAGTGAAACCCTTCCCCACAGACAGAAATGCTGCAATATCAACATTCCCCAGCAGTATCACTATTCCCCAGCAATACCAATATTCCCTATCAATATCAATATCCCCCAGCAGTACCAATATTCCCAGCAGTGTCAGTATTCCCCAGCAGTATCAATATTCCCCAGCAGCACCAGTATTCCCCAGCAGCACCAGTATTCCCCAGCAGCATCAATACTCCCCAGCAGTATCAATACTCCCCAGCAGTACCAATATTCCCCAGCAATATCAGTATTCCTCAGCAGCATCAATACTCCCCAGCAGTATCACTATTCCCCAGCAATACCAATATTCCATATCAATATCCCCCAGCAGTACCAATATTCCCAGCAGTGTCAGTATTCCCCAGCAGTATCAATATTCCCCAGCAGCACCAATATTCCCCAGCAGCATCAATACTCCCCAGCAGTATCAGTATTCCCTATCAATATCAATATTCCCCAGCAGTGTCAATATTCCCCAGCAGTGTCAATATTCCCCAGCAGTATCAATATTCCCCAGCAATATCAGTATTCCCCAGCAGCATCAATACTCCCCAACAATACCAATATTCCCTATCAATATCAATATTCCCCAGCAATATCAGTATTCCCCAGCAGCATCAATACTCCCCAGCAGTATCAATACTCCCCAGCAGCATCAATACTCCCCAGCAGGGTCACTATTCCCCAGCTGGCTCAGTGCCTGCTGGACACACCTGCAGTGATTTTTTCCCCATTTTTCAGATATCATCGAGATGGATTCCAAGCGTGTCCCTCGGGATAAGCTGGCCTGCATCACCAAATGCAGCAAGCACATCTTCAATGCCATCAAGATCACCAAAAATGAGCCAGCCTCTGCTGATGACTTCCTGCCCACCCTGATTTACATCGTGCTCAAGGGGAACCCCCCCCGCCTGCAGTCCAACATCCAGTACATCACCCGCTTCTGCAACCCCAGCAGGCTGATGACTGGAGAGGATGGATATTATTTCACCAACCTGGTGAGTGCAGGAGCAAGCTTGGCCTTTTCTTGGGAGGCAGGAATTGCAAACAGGACTTGAAATCAATCTTCAAACAGTGGTGGAGGTTACTTAGAGCACAGCCGGGTTTATCTCCCCTCTGCTCCTTCTCTGCTCTCCAAACCAGAGCTTGGCTTTCTTTTTGTTTTTAAGTAACTTTAAACCCTTTAATTGAAAAGTCTGATGCTAAGACTTGGGTGTATTTTTGTCCTGCACAGCCAGTTTTATCTCCTCTCTGCTTCTTCTCTGCTCTCCAAACCAGAGCTTGGCTTTCTTTTTGTTTTTAAGTAACTTTAAACCCTTTAATTGAAAAGTCTGATGCTAAGACTTGGGTGTATTTTTGTCCTGCAAGGTCAGGACTTTCTGTTCCTCAAACCCTGAGTTTGGGCTGTGCAGATGTTCCAGTTGTTCTCCCCTCTTTGAGCCCAGAAGAGTTTCTGGAGGGCACTGCAGGATTAGGCCATTCATGGGTGGAGTTAAACAGGATTTTTACAGCTTTTCCAAGAGGCATTTCTTGATGCGCTCTGCATTTTATGATAAAGAATCCTGGGGGGAAATCACAGAGTTGAATGAAACACTTGGAATGTTAAAAGGTCATTTCAGTAGGAGCAGAGAATCCACCAAGTGAGCTGGGCTTTGGCATTGCTTCCTTCAGGGAATTAATTGATTAATTAATCTGCATAGCAGATCTCTGCTGATCAGATAATTAAATATTAATACACTGCTCCTGTCTCCCTGGCATGTTCCTGCTGCTCCCTCACCTCCCAAACACAGACACCCTGAGGTCTGGAATGTACCTGGGCAGCTCAATTTTTGATTTCTTCAAACATTTGGGGAGAGCAAAGAGTTGTACGAAGCACCTGATAAAATTAACTTCTGGAAAAACTCATTTAGGGCATAAAAAAAAAAAAAAAAACAACTAAAAAAATCAGTTGAGGGTAAAGAACAGAAACTGGGAACATCCCAGTGTGTGGTGATTCCATCTTGCAGTGCTGCTCTCTCTGTTTTCTTTGCAGTGCTGTGCTGTGGCCTTCATTGAAAAACTGGATGCTCACTCTTTAAACCTGAGCCAGGAGGATTTTGATCGTTTCATGACAGGCCAGACCTCCCCCAAAAAGCAGGAATCTGACAGTTTCTCCCCTGATGTGTGCCTGGGTGTGAAGCAGATGTGCAAAAGCTTAGACCTCCTCTCCCAGCTGAATGAGAGACAGGAGAGAATTGTCAGTGAGGCCAAGAAGCTGGAGAAAGATCTCATTGACTGGACTGAGGGCATCACCAAGGAGGTGGAAGAGATTGTGGAGAAATATCCCCTGGAAATCAAACCCAAAGGCCAAGCCTTGGCAGCCATTGACTCTGAAAATGTGGAGAATGACAAGCTGCCCCCACCACTGCAGCCTCAGGTTTATGCAGGATAAATCAGCCTCAGCTAGCTGGGAAGGGAAGATAATTTAAGGCTATTACAAAAAAAAAAAAAAAGAGCTTAAATCAGAAAATTTTTAAGGTATTTTTGGTTTGGGTTTTGGGGTTTTTTTGTTGTTTTTTTTTTTTTTTTTTTTTTTTTTTTTTTTTTTTTTTTTTTTTTTTTTTTTTTTTTTTTTTTTTTTTTTTTTTTTTTTTTTTTTTTTTTTTTTTTTTTTTTTTTTTTTTTTTTTTTTTTTTTTTTTTTTTTTTTTTTTTTTTTTTTTTTTTTTTTTTTTTTTTTTTTTTTTTTTTTTTTTTTTTTTTTTTTTTTTTTTTTTTTTTTTTTTTTTTTTTTTTTTTTTTTTTTTTTTTTTTTTTTTTTTTTTTTTTTTTTTTTTTTTTTTTTTTTTTTTTTTTTTTTTTTTTTTTTTTTTTTTTTTTTTTTTTTTTTTTTTTTTTTTTTTTTTTTTTTTTTTTTTTTTTTTTTTTTTTTTTTTTTTTTTTTTTTTTTTTTTTTTTTTTTTTTTTTTTTTTTTTTTTTTTTTTTTTTTTTTTTTTTTTTTTTTTTTTTTTTTTTTTTTTTTTTTTTTTTTTTTTTTTTTTTTTTTTTTTTTTTTTTTTTTTTTTTTTTTTTTTTTTTTTTTTTTTTTTTTTTTTTTTTTTTTTTTTTTTTTTTTTTTTTTTTTTTTTTTTTTTTTTTTTTTTAAGTGTAATGAATTGTATTTATTTTAGTCCAGTAGATTTCTATTAGGCTTTGGTGGGTTTTTTGAACTGAATTTCGATTTTCTACACAAACTGGTGTAATTTTTAAGCAACACTAGTCCATTGACATCTCTCCTGAAAGCTTCCTTCTAAGCATGCACCTAATTGTTTTTAATAATTAGTTTAACTTGAAACCAAGTTCCAGCAGGAAAAAGAAAAAAAAAAGGTACCAGTGTTAGTCTGAACTTATTCTGTAGCTGTAAAGATGAACTGTATCTTGTAAAATATGTAAAATTGTAAATAGATTTCAAATCTAATGTCCCAGCTGTGCATGAGCTCGTGTGTGAGTGGAAATTATCTTGAAATATTAATTTTAGCACCTTTCAGTTCCATCATGTTGCAGTAAAAAGGCAAAAATGCTGTTGGAGTTTGGAATGACATGGAGGGGAAAGGTGAGGAATGACAGGGGATGTCATTGGAGTGATTTGCACACTTGAAAAATCACCTTAATCTGCTTTGTTAAAAAAAGAAATTATTTAAAAGATGCCATTTCTTCATTTAAATGCTCTGTCAGAACACCTGGTAGCCTCAAGTGGTGCACTAAAGTGCTGATTTTACTGCTTTGGAAGGGAATGTGGGGCCAGAAATTGCAAATATTTCAGGAATAGGAAGAAATATTTATATTAAAAACTGCATAATGTGGAACAAAAAAAGGGAGAGGGGAAAGAGAGTGGAATAGTCTCTCTCTCTCTCCTGGTCACTTCCACCAGTGGGATAAATTTCAGTTGCTTTTTTGACAATCCTGGGAACTAAATATATGAATTTATTTTAACTCGAGGTTGCTTTTTAAAAGGAGCAGGAGCAGAAAAATGCACTTTATTTCCATGAAACATCAACCTTCTGCTCTTCAGCGACCCCTTTAGCACCTTGAACAGCGAGCTAAAAATGGCTTTGTGTCCAAAAAGGCACTAAAATTCAGATTGGGGTGAAAGAAGAGCTCACCCCACAAAAACAACAGAACTCTGGAAACTTTTTCTGTGTAATTTGAAATCTCCATCCAGCCCTGACTCCTTCGTGCACCCGAGATCTCAAACACATCCCAGCTGGAACTGCAACCTTTAATTCTTGCCATCGAGGAGGACATTAAAGCACTGCTCCTATTAAATTTGCACTGCAATATCTTCAGATTTGTCCCTTTTCTGGCAGTTTTTAGCTTTTTTTTTATGAACTGCTCCCCACTCCCGGTGTCCCAGCAGCTCTGGGATGCTCACAACAACAACAACAACAAAAAAATCAAATTATTCCGTGTGTCACCCCGCCCAAGCCGCTTGGGTAAATAATCCTGCCGTTTATTTAGTTTATTTAGGTGCTAATTCTGATAAGCACAGGGGTGGGGAAAGCAAACTCGCAGCTCTTGTGTAAATGAGCCTGTTGAAATAAACGGCAGGCAGCTAGGCTGGGTTACAACGTTTATTTTTATTTATTTTTTTTTAGCAGACAAGCCCCTCAGAGCGATTTGTAACTAAAATATCTTTTTCTTGCCATCACGCCGCTGAAGAGGGGATGTTTGGAGTGAATTAAGTGGGAGAAAAATGGAGTTTTTTCCCTCAGCAATTCAGTTCTGTCATTGTGGAACCCAAGGCTTTCCGATCCTCTCGGGGCTGCGGGAGTTTTCCCTTCCCAAAGGATTTTTAGGGAATGTTTTCCACCCAATATTTCGGGAAGGTTTTCCCCCAGCTGCCGGGGACAGCGAACATCTCCACATGATCCTCGTGGAAACATCATCCTGCTACCGTTATTAGCGCTAATTAATAGCAATAATCAATGATGCATAATAACGCGCTCCGTAGCAATGACATCCGCACGACACACGCAGGTTGGTTCGCTTTGAGGGTTTAGCCCTGACCGCTCTGAGGCGTTGGAAAACGTGGAAAACGGTGTTTGGGAGAGTTTAGGGGAAAGGAAAAGGGGGAGCAGCCTGAGGGAGGCTGAGCGCCCGGAGCTATTCCCGGAGCTATTCCCGGTGCTATTCCCGGTGCTATTCCCGGAGCGCTCCCGGTGCTATTCCCGGTGCTATTCCCGGAGCTACTCCCGGGCCCAAACCCGGTTCCCTTCCCGGTGCTGCTCCTGGTGCCTCTCCCGGGCCCGTTCCCTGTTCCGTTCCCGGTCCCATTCCCGGTGCTATTCCCGGTTCCGTTCCCTGTTCCGTTCCCGGTGCTATTCCCGGTGCGCTCCCGGTTCCATTCCCGGTGCTATTTCCGGTTCCGTTCCCTGTCCTATTCCCGGTTCTGCTCCCGGTCCCAATCCTGGTGCTATTCCTGGTTCCGTTCCCAGTTCTATTCCCGGTTCTGTTCCCGGTTCCGTTTCCAGTTCTATTTCCGCTCCCATTCCCGGTTCCGTTCCCGCTCCCGTTCCCGCTCCCGGTTCCGTTCCCGCTCCCATTCCCGGTTNTTTATTATTTATATACAAAAAATTATTTTGGGAAAGGTGGTCGGCTTGAAGTTTGTGTGCGTGGCGTCGTAGCGGGAAAAAATATTAAAACCCGTGAAAAATAATAATTTCTGTAGCACTAAAAATAGTTGTGTTTCAAAATAGCCTCTGAACGGTGATTCCTGCGTTGGGCTTTTTTTTGTGTGTGTGGTTGTTTTGGGATTTTTTCCCCCCGCAGTTTTTTGTACGCCTAAATTTCATCCTCTTTTAATTTTATTTGGGGGGGGGGTTAACTTCACTAATGATCTCATGGTGTTTTTAATAATAAAATTCCTGGTGCATCATGCCTAGAACATGGCTGCTCCATCCCGGCCCTTACATCCAACCCATGGATGGGAATCACACGGGAGAAAATACATTACAGCACAGCTGGGTTGGTTGGTTTTGGTTTTTTTTTTTTCCTTTTGCTTTTGTTTGCTCTTTAAGGGCTTGTCTTTGGGGAAATTTATTTCCAGGATTATCTCTGGAGGTGGAATTATGCGGGTAAATTGAGATAAGGACTCAGCGAGGTTTGCTCTCCCCATCCTCGCTGAACTTCCCCGAAGTTTGGCCGCTGGAAGAACGAGGTGTGGGAGCCGAGCTGTTGTTTGAAAGGATTCCTGCGGTTTTTCCCGAGCGCTGACCTACGGGCAAGGCTCGGCCGGGCAGCACAGCTCGGGTTCCCGGGCAGCTGCTGCCGCTCCCCTGCCCGGGGCTCCGGGGATTTATCCCGGTTCCTGCCTCCCGCTCCTGCCCAGCAGCTGTGCACAGCCCTGACACCGCTCTGCTGGCAGCCCCAGCACGGACAGCGTTGAATTGTGGCCGGGCAAAAATCTCCCTGAGCCCGGCCCGAGCGCCCCCGCAGAGGATTGAGCCCTGGGGGAGCAGCTCTGTTACCTGCCGGGGTTTGAGGAGTGGCTCTGCTGGAATGTGGTTCTTCTTTTCCACTTGAAAGACAAGAGCTTGAAAGGCCACCTGATCAAACAAAATAGTCCCTGTGCTCTGAGAGTGCCCAGGGGACAAAGGGAGCCAGGTGTGAGCTGGGCACAGAGGGACAGAGCCTGGAGCCCCCCTTGAGCTCATCCTGCCGGTCTGGCAGCTGGGATGATCTTCTTTTATATTAAATAACATCACAGGTTGTGTAGAAATGAAGCTGTTTTATCATCTGAGCCCTAAGTGATTAATGAAACTCGCTGGTGTCAGAACTGTGCTGCTTTTCCCAAAGCGTGGCTGGGTGGGAATTCATTTTCTTTCTAAGCCTGTCCTGTGAATAAAGCTGGTTCCCAGGGCTCAGAACTCCCAGGTTTTGGGTTGGATGAAAAACTCGTGTGTGACCTGGCATTTGGGGGTTTGTTGATCTGTAAAGTGAGCTCACCCAGCTGGGGCTGAGCAGGTTGAGGTCCCATTTCCTTGGGGCACACAACCATGATAATATTCCAGCCAGAGCTTTGATACCTCAGCTGTTGCCCAGCTCCCTCGTTTCAGTTGGTTTTGTTGCTGTTTCTCTTTCCATCAGTGGCTGTTTTGCTGCTTCTCTCCCTTCTTTCCACACCCAAACTCTGAATTTGCCATTCCCAAAGCTGCCATTTCCTCAGCCTGTCAGTCATTTTTCTGCTTGTGATTCAAGCTGTGTATCTGTCTGCATCCCTGTCTCCTCACAGTTCTCATTACAGACTGAAGAGCCTTTTCCTGGCACTTCTCTGCACTTTCACTGCTGAATTGGGTCCCACAGTCCTTAGTGAGTGGCTTTAGTGAAGTCAACAATTAACCTTGAACTGGTCCCTCAACCAGTTTCTGATTATTGAGCAGTTACTGAGAATTTTCACACGTCTTGATTAAAGCCATTCTGTCTTTCTGGCTGCTGCCAGTTCTGTCTACACAGAATTTGATTTCTCAGGGATCTTTAAAGATCCCATAAAATGGAATAATTTTCCTTTCCTCCCCCACGTTCCCATGCTAAGCAGCAGTAACCAGAATAGCATTTTTAATACAAACTCGAAGTCCTTCATCTATTATTGTGTGTTTTATTGCAGTCTGGGTGATTTGGGTTATGGTAACTCACGTTGGAAGTCATGACTTGGAAGAGCTGGAAGGTTTAAAAATGCCCATGAGCTCTTTTAGATGGAAGTGGATTCATTCCCATGGCACAGGCTCTTGGCACACAGAGATGCCTGCTTCAGGATTGGCACCAAAATGTCTGATTTTCAACCAGAGGTTGAGTTCATTTTGATTTTACAGCTGGCTGTGTTTTAAATTATGTTTCTCACTTCTAACAAAAGTCAGAATTCAGGGTTCACTGAACCAGGGGAGGAAAGCTTCCTCACTCTATTCCTGCTCCCTGACTTTTAACTTTCCTTCCCTTTTCTCATTCGTCATTTTTGAGAACTCAGAGCATATAAAAAATACTTGGAACTCGTTTGGATTTGTCCATTTCTGCACGAATTTTTCTTCCAGTGGGAAATAGAAATCAGCTTTGCTGTCCCCAGAGTATCAGCTGGCACAAAGTCCAGGTGCTTGTGGTGAATCCACCAGACTTTTTGAACAACACAAGTCTGCTGGGAAGGGCTGTCACACACAGATTGAGTAATGTTTGTTTTCCTTTTTATTTTTTACATCATTGACCTTTTATTTAAGGTTTTCTGTCTTTATAGAGAGTTGAAGTCAGGAATTTGAGTGTTTGAAATTCACTCTCAATTTGATCTTTAAAATTTTCCCTCACTCACCAAATTGCTTCCCTTCCTTGGCTTTGTTTCATGGGCAGGTCTGAAATGTTTGCAGCTCGTGCCCCTCTTGGGGATGTTGAAATGATGAGTTAAGCTTTGAAAAGTGTTTTAGGAGGTGAAAAGAAACATTTTGTGCAAGTATGAAGCATTTGCTTCTTTCTGTTGGTGCAAGTCCCTGGTTTTTGTTCCTATTCTGCATCCTGATCCTCTGTCAGGATACCAGGAGGGAGGAATTCTCCACCTTTCCAGGTGCTGCTCTCCTCCTGCCTCTCTGCACATGCAAAGCCATCTCCCTGCCATTTTCAGCTCCCAGGCTCTGGGAAAATGGGGAGTGTTTTTATCAGAAAACATATTTGTGGATCAAAGAGCTCAGCAAACCGATAAGGCACTGTCTGGCTTGAGCCATTCTCCCACTGGAGCAGATGTTTGTGCACATCTGGCTGCTGCTCCTGGGGCTGGCTTTGGCTGGATTCAAGGACTCAAGGTGATGGTTTTGTGCAGCTCCCTCCTCCACACACCCTGCCTGCTTCCCTCCCCCTGTGCTGTGCAGAGAGCTGCTGGCATTTCTGGCAGCTCCTTGGCTTTGCTTTGTTCTGGTCAGGCCTGGAGGAGGCTCAGCTGGGCAGGGCAGCCCTGGAGGGTTCCTGCAGGATGAATCCCTCCTGCCTGCCCTGCTGCTGCTGCTGGGGGAGGCTTTAGGCTGTGCAGTTTCATCCCACCCTTCCTAAAAGGGTGATCTGAGCCTGCTGCAGAGCCCAGCTCCTCTCTGTTTCCAGGATATCAGGGGAAAGGTGAAGTCTCTCTCCCTCACACTTGGGCTTGAACCTCACCTGTGCAGTCCCCTCAAAAATGTTCAACAGCACCAGCCCCAGCTCACACCTGTCTGATTTTTATCTTGCTTTATTTTCGCTCATAGACATCAAATTTGAAGAGGAGAAAACCAAATGAAAGATGATTTTGGTACCTGCTGCTGTTTATTGTTGTTAAAGGAGAGGCTCTTGGAGATGAGCACCACTGCTTTGTTTGCATTTATTTATGGCAGCTTTCCCATGGTTTGCTTGAGTTGTGTTTGTAAATATTCCTCTGGCACACAACATAATTCCCATTCAAAGTGTTTAACCCTTTTCCTAACCCCTTGGCACTCCTGGTAGTGGGGCACCTTTGAAAATACAATTGTTTGGGTTTTTTTTTTTTGAGCTGCACAGACATTTTAACCCCGTTCAGTGCAATGAGATATTGAGAACTGAAAAACTTGAGAGCTCCTATAGGAGCAGTGGTGCCTCCTGCCCTTCTCCTCCACACAGTTTTCCTCCTTAGGATATTTCAGTGGTGGTTTTACATTTACATTTACATTTACACCCTCCTCTAGAGTGATTACCTTACCTGTACAACAAGAAGGGGAAATAGCTGAGAGGAAATTCCATCATTTTAAGCTTTCTAGTGGCAGGGTGGTAGTTGACATTATTGACAAAAATGTCAAATGACTTTGATCTCTTTAAAATTCATGTTTTGTTTTTTTTTTCTTCACTTTGATAACTGCAATTTTGCTTTCAATACCTGCTTTAGTACAGCATATGGGGTTTTTATTGTTCTTAGGAATTCAGCTCCTTTGATATTAAGCCTCAGAATGGGAATTTAATACTCCAGCTGTGACTCATTGCATTGACTTTTTGGTCTTTGCAATAGACTTGAAGATTTTCCTTGTTTGTAATTTAGCCTTGAAAAGCTCATCAGTCGATTTCAGCAGCTTCCTTTTGCACACTTTCCTACACAAATAAGGAGGAATTCACATTGTTAATCCCTCGAGGCTGCTGTCAGGAGCTGTTTTGGAGGAAAACTCCCCAAATTGTAGAATATTCTCTCGCTCTTTAGTTGGCTCCTGTGTTTCTCTGGCACTCTGGCAGATTAAACTGTTGTATTTCCACCCTTTACCATGTTAATCTTTTTCCCTGCCTGGGTTTGTAGATGCTGATTTAACATCTCCAGGGTTTCCTGGCGGGTTCCAGCAGCTGGAACTCCTGCTGAACATCCCTCACTGCCCAGCAATTACCTTGGAGCTGCTGGCCAGTGTTCCAGCCTGGCAGTTTTCATTCTCCAGCTCCTTGTTTAGTCTGACTGGGGAGATTTTTATTGCACCAAGTATTAAAAGGCTTTGCTGGAGTGGAGAGAGGCAGCAGCAGTCATTAGAGCCACTCACTAAATTATTTATTTGGCTAAAAAGTGAAATCTGATCTTGCTTGCCTGACCTGCCAGGAGGTAAAAGCATTGTTTTGTTTGGGGTTTTGTTTGGTTTGTTTTGTTTTTTTTTTAAATTCTGTGAACAAGAAATTAAAGTATAAATTATATTCTTGAAGTTATTCATTTACACAGAGGAGGAAGTTAATTACAAGAGCTGGCAGCAGAATTGGGATGCATTGTGATTCTAACAGAGAGGAGTTTAAGGAACCCTGAATATCCATAGACATTTTGATGTAATGCACTGATCTGGATCACAAATTCTGCGATAATTAAAGTTATTTAAGTACTTTGATAAAAAAGAAGATCAGTGATTCTTCAGGCAGCAGCACAGAATCATTCATCCTTCTGCTTTCCACTCTTGCTATTTTCATGTCAGCTCCAGTATTGAAATCCACAGTTGTTCCCTTTTTCCTCCCAAATGCTCCAAAGGCACATTACTCCTCGGAAATTGCAGCTTATGGCATTTTCTAATTGCTTTCAAAGCCAGTGAGTTATGGCAGCATATTAAACAACTGGCACTTAAAAGCTGGTGATCTCTTACATAAAAATATTAGCCCGAATATTTCTCTCTGTAGGATTTTCAGCACATCCCGGATTTTTTATGGCTGGTTTTAGACCCTGTGGCAAACAAATTCTAACAGAGCTGTTGGAAACCTTTTTAAAAAAGGAATCCCAGCCCTGGATGTGCTGTGGGTGATACTCAGCCCTGATTAAAAGCTGCAATAAACTCTGCATCCGTGTTATTTCCTAAAGGAAATTCAGGAGGGGACGCTGCCTACAAACTCTGCTCTTGGTTTAGGTTTTGATCTCCTTCCATCTCCACATGTGTCTCCCATTTTTCCAGAAGGAATGTTTGGGATTTTGCTTCTGGATGGAGCAGTTTGGGGTTTTTAACTGGGGCTCTTTTAAGGAATTTGCTGCCAGGGACAGGACAGGCAGGACGTGCAGAAGGGCGGATCATTCCCAGCATGATCCCTGCCAGCCCAGCTCTCCCTGCCCCTGTCCCTGCTCTTCTGCCACCTCCCCTGGCCTGGCTGGCCGTGCCACAGCTGCTCTGGGACAAGCTGCTGGTAAGGTGCACATTTCTCCTCACCTTCTCTTCCCCTCTCTTCCCTCCCCTTGCCCTGCTTCTCACTCTGGCTCTGCAGGGATGCTCGCAGCGCCCGCTCCCCGCTGACAGAAACTCCCTGGGTTTTGCAGGGTGGGTGGGAAGGGGTGGATGGTGCAAAATAATAAACCCAGGACGTGATCTCGAGCTCTGGAGAGCTCTGTCTCAGCAGGTTTCAGTCAGGAGAACGAGGGGGGAGTCAGCAGGCACAGCTCAGGGTTGTGCTGCACCTCTGTCTCTTCTCCCTGAGCTGGATTTTCCCCTCTCTGGGGCTCTTTTGCAGGTTCTGTCAATATTGCTTCTGTTAACAGGAACTGAGGCATTCCTGCCAGTAAAATCCTGAGTATACACAAGGAAGTTGGGATCATTGTACTCTGTGGGCTCTGAGAAGGGCTTTGTCTCGCTGCTTGTCCTTTATCCTTCTTTTGTTTTCTCTTAAATCAATAGCTCAGATCACAGATCCCTCCCTGCCTTGCCCTGTGCCTCTCTCATCCTCAGAGCTGCCACTTTCCAGCCCTGCTGCACCTGGATTGTAAATGACAATGGTGGGAGTCAGTGGGAATCACCCAGACCTGCAGGAGCAGTCCCTGCCTTAATTAAATGTTATCAGATCTCTGTGGATGTTCCAGCTTTAACCCTTGCAGTACAGAATTCCTTTTACTTTCCCTCAGAATTTCAGAGATCAGCAGCACATTGCTAGGAGCAGCTCCTAGCCTTGGTGGTTTAGTTGGGGTTAAAAGCCTTTTCAGCCAGGGTTTTAGGTAAGACAGAGATAAAGGCTGGCTGGAGTTCCTCCTTGCAGAGCTTCTTCTGAAGGAGATGTCACAAGGCTGCCCTTTAACACTGGTCTGTTTGCTTTTCCCTGGCAGTGGAGGTTGGGGAGCTGATACAAGAATTTGGGTCTTTTTGCTCTGCAGATAAAAATCAGGAGGGGAGTCAGACAAAATGTTATATTTGGGGCAAAAACTAATGACTCAGGACTGTTCCTCAGCGTGTAAGGTCCTAAACAAAAAGTTCTAGATCCTGCAAGAATTAAATAAAGAATTAAATAAAGAATTAAATAAAGACCAGGAGTCTTCCAGACTCCACCTTACTGCAGTTTTTGGGTGTTTCTGCCTATAGGATTCTGATGCAAAAGCCTGAAATAATGTGGGGCTGCTTGGAAAACAGAGGCATTTGGGATGGGGTAAAGAGGGATCCTTAAGGCTCAGGTTTTTCAAAGTTGGATTTATAGCTTGGTGCATTCAGACATTTCTGGCATTGAAAGGTGGCAGGGATACCCTGCCTGGGGAAAGGCAGGAGCTGGCTGTGTTACCAGCCAGGCTGGGCTCTGCTGGAACCCTCATTCCTTGAGTTCTGTTCCCAGCTGGCAGTTTGAGCCTCAGGAAGGTGATGTGGAGCCTCTTCTGATGGCTGCTGTGTTTCAGCATCACAAATTCTGCGCTCACCTCGGCACAGCCACGGGACCGCATCTCACTTCTCCCCATGATCCCATTCCTCCCTGTCACACTTTATCCTGAGCCACCCCCTCCCAGCTGTAACACACAGCCCAGTGACTGTTGGAACATTGTTCCCCCTCAGGTGAACAATCAGAATAATGTTCTACATAAACCTGGTGGAGAACCTGAAGGTTTATATCAGCAGCCGCCCGCCGCTCGTGGTCTTCATGATCAGCGTGAGCGCCATGGCCATCGCCTTCCTCACCCTGGGCTACTTCTTCAAAATCAAGGAGATCAAATCACCAGAAATGACAGAGGTACGTGCCTGAGGTTATTTTTTTTCCCCTCCTAGAGAGTGCAGAGTTGTGTGGGATTGTCTCTGTTTTACTCTCAGCAGGGCTGGTGGGGTGAATGTTGGTTAGTTTGGGGTTTTATAGAGGGTGAGGCCAAATCCCCTGTCCTGTGACTGGGAAGCTTTCAGTTTGTTATTTAGGGTCACTCAGCTGGTTTGGGGAACTTCTTCCTTCAGCATTGTCCTGTTGATGCCTTCTGGAGGCTGACCTGGAGCAGAGACCAGGCAGAGCAGAAGGATAAAGCAGGGATTTATTAAAATGCCTCAGTGGCACCTGGGCAGTGCAAGAGTCCAGCTAGGGTACACCAAGTGCACCCCAAAATGGTCACAGAATGGACAACATGAGGTCTCACACTTTTATAAGTTCTGGTTCATTAGGATATTGGAGTTAATTGTCTAATTACAGCTCCAGGTTATAAAGCTCCATCCTCCTTGTTTTTAATTCTCACTTCCCCTTTGTTTCTGTTCTTGGGCCTGAAAGTTGTCCTTGGTCCCAAGCTAGAGCAGGAATTGTTTTGTCTGTCTGCTCTGAGAAGAGAGCTCAGCAGCACTGAATATGAAACCCAAAACTACCCAGCAAAACAGCACAGAGCCTAAAAATTATAAAAGCTGCAACTTAAGGCATCAGTGTAGTGAGGGAAAGCTGGGCAGGAACTGCTCCCCCTGAGGGAACACACCAAGTTTCCTTCCCAGATGGGGTTGAACCCATCTGACTTTTCCAAACAACTCTGCAGTTGTTGGGGCAGCCCTGGGGGTGTTTGTGCTGCTCTCTGAGCTGGGTGATCTTTGTTCAATGGCCTGGCACCGAACTCCCTGACAGGCTGGAAATCTTTTGTTTTAAGGACTGGAACACTTTCCTGCTGAGGTTTAACGATTTGGATTTCTGCATCTCTGAGAATGAGACCTTAAAGCACCTCCTGAACGACACCACAACTCCTGAGAGCACGGTGACCAGCGGGCAGGCCAGGGCTTCCACACAGTCCCCACAGAGCCTGGAGGACTCTGGGCCCATCAACATCTCTGTCACCATCACCCTGACCCTGGACCCCCTGAGACCCTTTGGGGGGTACTCCCGCAATGTCACCCACCTCAGCTCCACCATCTTTGGCCACCAGATTGGACTGTCAGGTAGGCAAGGCTGGATCTTGAAAGCATTCACGTTGCAGTTGGCTCTTAGAGGGGTTTTTTTTTTCCTAGCCTTTCACAGGGGGGATTGGCTTCAAACTGAAGCTAAGTAGGTTTAGGTTAAATATTAGGAGGAAAATAGTTACCAGAAAACTTGTGGCTGTCACATCCCTGGCAGTGTCCAAGGCCAGGTTGGACAGAGCTTGGAGTAACCTGGGATAGTGGAAGGTGTTCCTGCTCATGGCAGGGGGGTGAAACAAGACAATTTTAGGGTCCCCTCCAACCCAAATCATTCTATGATTCTAAATATTTCTGTCATTTAAATAAGTGTATAATCAAATAAAAATTTACCAGCTTATTATGGGTGAGATAAATCTTCTGTACAGAACACAGATGTGTTCCCAGGTTTATTGTGAGTTTGTTCCTGTATGGAGCCCTTCACTTTTTTTGTTAGAGGAACTTTTCCCTGCATTCAGAATGGAAAAGAACCTGCAGGTGTGCCAAGATCAGGCTTGGCAGTTTGAAATGATTAAACCTAATGACAATGGAAGGTCATTTTTAAGCCAGCAAAATTCCAAACAGTGACTCCCTTCAGTTCTGTCTTGATCCATCAAGGCCTCAACTGACATTTCAAACGTGACAGAGATGCAGTAGAGAGTATTACATTGTCTAAAAAAATCTAGTTTATCTAAAATGCAGAAGTGAATCAGCTTTAATATCACAAACAGCACCAGATAAGATGATTATGGTTTCTGTGGTGTGCAGAGACCAATCTGCTCTCTGACTGCCTGCCAGGAAGTTTGTCGTGAATTAATAGGAATTGATAATAGAACCTCACTGTATTTTAGCTTTCAGCCAGAATTACATTTTATAATCATGTTGAAGGTCTTGCACCTGTGGAGAGACTTTGCCCAGAGCTGCAAATGTGCATTACTGTATTTTCTGTTGTTATTTTGTTGCTGCTTTGAGAGCTACCAAATGCAAGTTCCATTTGCAGCAGCCTGGATTTATTTTCAGTCTGAATTTCTCCACGTGGAGTTATCATACATGACTTAATGTGCAGTGCAGTGTCTGCTGTCACCTTTTTCCCTACACAAATATCCCTGCACCTTTTTCCCTACACAAATATCTCCAGTTTGAAAAGTGAGCATCAGAAAAAAACAGCTGTGGAACAAAGTTCTTAGCAGGAGAAAGGCTTTTCTAATAGAAATCTCTGTGAACATGCATGAATTCACTTCTAAAGAGTTTGTAATTCCTGAAAGCAGCCTGATGAGCCCAGTTCTGGGGTGGGAGGGATTAGAAAGGGCAGCAGCTGGGGGATTTTGGGGTTGGTTTGGGGGTTTATCTTTCCTTTCTGCTCTCTTGGTTGCCTGCAAAGATCCGGGCTGACTCCACGGGGCAGCGCTCCTTGCCTTAATCACTTGTGTGCCCTCCTTATGCCAGCCAGGGTTGCTGAGATCCTTGTGGGAACCAAAGCCCAGCTTTCCCTGTCTCTTTCCCAAAGGCAGAGAATCCCACGAGGAGATCAACATCACCTTCACCCTGCCAGCTGCCTGGAACTCGGACGACTGCGTCCTGCACGGCCACTGCGAGCAGGTCGTGTTCACCACCTGCATGACTGTGACAGCAGCCAGCAGCGTGTTCCCAGTCACAGTGTAAGTGCAGCTCTCCCCCAGGGGCTGCTGCCTGCCTCATTAATTCCTCTGAGCTCTCAGTTCCTCCTGAAAATTCCTGTTGGGCATGGGAATCGTGTCCTTGCACTCCTTCCCCTCCATGGGGAAATGTTCGTGTTCAGACCTCTGCTGTCTTGGAGGGTTTTTTGGCCCATGGCTGCCTTTCAGCTGTGATTTAAACTTCACTGGGAGCAAGAGAATCCGTGGAAATTGGAGGAATTTACCCCATAATTGAGTTGCAGAGATGAGATTTGACAGTGAGGTTCTTACCCTCTTCCCTGCTGAGAGAACAGCACAAGGCAAAGGCTGCTTTGCCTTCCCCAAAATATCTTCCCTTTGTCTCCTCTGGATTCCCTGACTGTTCCATCCAAGCTGCAGAACCCCAGGCTGTGGGAAGCCTTAGGAAAAGCAGTATTTTTCCAGTTAAGCTGTGGGATGTCTCCTTAGTGCTACAACATGCAGTTAAATTCTAATTTTAGCCTTGCAATCATGTGGCTTTGGGGGGTTTTTAACTTAAACTTTGGGGTTTTGTCGTTGCTTTGGAAGGCCCAAACTAAAACCACGTTTTGAGAAGAAAAGCTCTCCTGGCTGAACATGAAAAACCCATTTCAGGGTGCTGATCATTTCTGTTTTATTGCAGTCAGCCACCACATTGTGTTCCTGAAACCTACAGCAATGCCACTCTGTGGTACAAGATCTTCACCACGGCCAGGGACTCCAACACAAAATATGCCCAGGATTACAACCCCTTCTGGTGTTACAAGGGAGCAATTGGCAAAGTCTACCATGCCTTGAATCCCAAACTCACTGTTATAGTTCCAGATGTAAGTGCTGGGCTCTTCCTCTGGTGTTTTCAGTAAATGCTGAGCTCTGGTTTTGTTAAATATGGGTCCTAAAATTGTCTTTTTTTTGCTGCTGGTTTATTGTGTGGTGTGAGGGCTGAGAATGCTCCACCCTAATGAGTTTGATCTTCATCCACATGCCTCACATCCCTTAATAAACCACCATTTATAGTTTGAAATCATTTCCCAACTGGCCAATATTTGGAAAAATATCCATAACACAGGTTTTTAACACAAGAAACATTTTGTGCCACGATTAGGAATCACTTCCATTGGCATGTAGAGGGGAGAAAATTGATTTCTAAAGTAAATTCTGGGTGGATGTGGTAAATACTGCTTTAATATCCAATGCTAAGTCAGTGGATGGTTTTAATTTGCTTTTCTGTGTGCAGGATGATCGCTCCCTAATAAACCTGCACCTCATGCACACCAGTTACTTCCTCTTTGTGATGGTGATCACAATGTTCTGCTATGCAGTCATTAAAGGCAGACCAAGCAAACTGAGGCAAAGCAACACAGAATTCTGCTCTGAAAAGGTGAGTGTGCAACCAAACCTGGGCTCTGCTCAGAGAACAGAGAAAAGCTCCTGTTGGCCAGAGGACAGACTGGTTTTTCTTGTCTCTGGATTTAATTCCCTTTCAGAGAGAGGTGGGGGTTATAAAATCCACACAAGGGCTTTGGAGAGCCTCAGAGTGAGATTTCTGTCCTCCAGGAATGCATTATTGCAGCTCAGGAGTGCTGGGCTGCCACTCTTCTGCCCTGATTCTGGTGCTGCTTGAACTGTTTTGTGTGAAGCAATGAAGAGGTGGCATTAAATCTTTATTTGTTTGTTATCTTTTACCACCACAGACTGAAAACTTTGAGTAAAACATGATACATGATTCTAAGGGATGTTCATCAGAATTAAATTAAAACCAAAGTTGTTGAAAGAGCCATTGGTTGTTAATCAGAATTAAGTTTAAAACAGTAACAAAGCTGTTGAAAGAATCATTGTTCAGTGTTACCTTGGGGGTAACTGCAGTTTGCCTGAAGCATTAAATATGACTATATTTAATTGAGAAGTAGGAGGCCAGTGTTGACACCTTTTGATCTCAATGATATTTTATAGTTTGAGCTGGTTTGGGTTTTTTTTTGTGGGGTTTTTTTGTGGGTTGGGTAGTTTGGGACTTTCATTCTATTGATTTTTTGCAAAGTACAAAACCCCTTCAGTCTCACTTTGATTTCCTTTCCAAGTCAGACTTTCCAAGCTTTCTTTGAAAAGTCAAGGACAGCTCTGCCAGCTCACAGAGATAAATCATATCACTGTTACAGGATGAAGAATTTACCTTTAATGAAATATTTTCTCCTTCTCTGTGTGGTTTTTTTTCCCCAGGTTGCTTTGTCAGAAGCATAAACCCCCCTCTCCTCCTGCCGAGAGCGACCGAAACCATTGCCTGCTGAACCCAGCCTGGGTCTTAACACTCTGTGAATCCATTGCAATGTTGGTTTATTCCAACCAAAGACATTTCAAAGTGCCTGTAATTGATTTGTACATATTTATAAAAGCAGAATATCCAGAGGAATCCCGTGCTTGTCCTGTGCCTGCTCGGGACCCTGGGGCCAGCTGGAGAAAGCTCCAGTGGAAAAGGCTCCACAGAGGCAGAATTTTGTCCAGCTGCACCTGGGCAGGTGAAGATGCCTTTGCAAGTGTCTCAAACCAACCCAGAGGTGTTTGGTTTTTTTGCCCAATCTGTACAGTGTGTTTGAACCAAGTATGCACCTTTGATATAATCCTGCATTTCCAAAGCCACCAATCTACACCATGGATTCAATGTGTGTTTGTGTGGCCTAATACTTTATTCCATTTGCTCCTTGCTTGCAAGAAAAGATATCAACGTTTTAGATTTATTTTTTTTTCTCTCTTTTGGAAGGAAAAAAACAAACATAATCACATTTTAATAGTGCTGTATTTAGGACAAACTTGTGCTTTTATTCATAGTAAAAAAATTAAGAAGTGAAGTCCCATTTTAAACTGTTACTTACTGAAAAGAGCTGTTTGATTTTTTTGTTTCAGTTTGGTTTTTTTGTTTGGTTTTTTTTTTCTGATATTTCATTTGGCTTGCTGAATGCCAGAGAACCAGTCAGCACAGAGACTATCTGGAAAACTTTCCCACTTGGCCTCCCATCCCCAGCCCTCCAGCCAGGATTGTGTGTCTCTGCTGCAGAGCAGCTTTCTGTAAACTGTTGGATTTTTTTCTTTTTTTTGTCTTTTCTTTCTAGAAAGTGAAACTTAATAAAAAGCTGTATTGTGTTAACAGCCTGCTGGGGCTCTGCACAGCCTTGGGCAAGTGCAGAGTGAAAGGAAAGGAAATCCCAGAGTGTTCCAGGGCTTCACTCTGGGCCTGGGCCTGCAGCTCTGAGGGGCAGCTGCCACTCTGGCCCATTAAATTCATTAAATTGCCATTTACTGTTGTCCACTCAGGGCACAAAAGTGGGGCTTTTGTGAGGAAGGTCAAAGAAACCACCCAGTGAGATGAAACCCCTTCTGTTCTCTGTGTCCATTCTTCAGTCAGAGATTTGGTTCTGTGCATTTCTCCCTTCCCCATTCTGCCTTTTGCTGGTTTTTTCTCCCTGGTTCCTTGAGCAGTCTCCTTAATTTCAGGGGTCAGGCTCTTCCTGCTGACATTCCCAGCACTGCTTTTAAATCTCACTGGTTGCCTTAATTGACTTCTCATCTTTTCTCCCACCTTTCTCATCGGGGGGTGTGACAGCTCTGCATTCCTTCTTTTCTTCATTCCTTCATTCCCACAGGCTGTTTTTCCTTCTCCTTCTTTTGCTCCAGACTCCACAGAAGCAAAAAGCCAAGTGAGAATCTCATAGTCTCAGTGATGCTGGTGTAAAATTCCCAGTTTATTCCCTCCAGCCTGGTCTGTGTGTGTTGGGACTTCAGTGAGTTCACGAGTTAAGGGTGTTTGAGCAGTCACAGTTTCCTTCAGAACATGTTTCCTCCTGCAGTTTCAGTTCCTTAAGTGAGATTACCTGACCTGTTTTCCTCCAGGGAATGTTAAGGCCAAGCTTTAGAGCTGGCCTGGTTTGAAGTTTAGGGATCAAAAGAAGCTCCCAGTTTTCTCCTGATGCTGCTATGGGCTGATGCTGCTTCCCTGGGACGAGGCAGGGAAGTGAAACAGGCCAAGAGCTTCTCCTGAGCTGTTCCTAAATCCCAGCCTGAGCTGTTCCTGATCCACATAAGCCCAGCCTTCCATGCTAATCCTCACTCCCAGAGTTGCCTCCGAGGGTGGCTTGACCTGGGGGGCCAAAGGAGAGGGGTGGTGCAAATCCTGGAAATGCCCAAACCCCCCCAGCAGCCCCTGAGTCCTTCAGGAAAGCAAAGCAAATCCTTTCTCCTTCCACAACTTCCAACTCCAAACCTCCCAGCTGGAGTTTGGGCTGTGGGGAAACCAGTTGGGAATGAAAGGAGCCTGCTTGACAACTGCTCCCCCATTTCTGCAGCCCACCCCAGGAATGGTAAAGATTGTGACCCACAAATGCAAAAGGGAGAGCGTTGGGCAGTTGGGATTTTTGGCCTTAGTTCCTCCTTGTGCCCCCTGGATTGCAGCAGGGAGGTGCAGGCTGTCCCAGCAGGCCAAAATGCTGGAATGCTGAGGAATATTGGGTTGTTCCCAGGAGATGTACAAAATTAAATGCAGCCAAACAGAAGAGTTAAAACTTAATATTAAAGTTCAGATCATATTGATCTTTCCTTTTTTTGTTTTCTTTTTTCTTTTTAACTATGACTTGAATCAGTTTTGATTCTATTTGTACGTGTTTTCTTGTTCTTGGAAAGCTGCCATTTTCTTTTTTTTTTTCTTTTTTTCTTTTTTTCTTTTTTTCTTTTTTTTTTTTTTTTTTTTTTTTTTTTTTTTTTTTTTTTTCTTTTTTTTTTTTTTTTTTTGCATTTTCTTTGGCATTACATAGAAAATCTGAGCCTTGGTTTCAGCCCTCAGCAGGTGATTGTAGGGTTTGAGATGGCTGTTTTTTGGTTTTTTGTTTTTTTGTTTTGTTCTTACATTTCACTTGTCTTGTTGCATGATGGTTAATAGCTGATTTGGAAATGACATTTCTCTCCTAGATTAATTTTTGTGTTTGTAAGATGTGCATATTGCTTTGCAGAATAAAAACTATGAAGTTTATCCTTGCTGTCTTTATTTCCACGGCCTGGAGGTTTCATAAATCAACCAAAATTATTTGGAGCACGGGAGGAAATCAGGGGAAAATCTGCAGTAAAAATGAGATTGAATTTGGGTTGTAAATTCTCTTTTTTCCCTCCAGCACTCATCAAAACTTTGCTGGTGATGAATTGCCTGGCAGGGAGGAAATCAATGTGAAGGCAGCAGCCCCTGTTTGTGTTTCTGTTGAGCTCCTGGGACTCGTTTGTCTCCTGCCACCAACATTTGGATTCCTGAGCCCCAGTGCTGTCCTGGAGGATCCTCAGGAGCTGCACACACAGAGGCTCCATTGTGGCTCCTTCCTCTCAGCTTTTGCCAATTTTTGGGAGCAGTCTGAGGTGACCTTGAGGTGTCTGTGACCCCTGGGAGTGACTCAGGAGCTGCCTGGGTTTGTTTCTCCCTCCAGCCCCATTCCTGAGTTGTTTGGGTCCCTCAGCCCTGCAGGGGCTCCATTCCCTTGCTGTGCCTTTTCCTGGGTCAGGAAAACCAGCCTGGTTTGTGTTCCTGCTTTTTAAAGGGCTTTTCCAGCTCTGCTGTGGCTTTTACTGGTGGTTACAAACTGCCTGCCAGCTGCTCTGCAGACCCAATATTCCCTATTATTTCCCTTCTGAAGATGTTTCTTTACAGGATGTTAAAGAAACTGTTGGGATCATAGATTTCCCTGGGCTGTCTCTTTTTTTAGCTCCTTGCAACAGGATTTGGGCACCATGAGGGAATAAAGAGCAATAAGAGTCAAGCTGTGGTGACAAAAGGAGTGAGGCAAGGCAGAGAGCAGCTTTTTTAAATGTCTGGGAATTAAAAATAGTCACAATTCCATGTAATTTGTCTTTTGAAAGGATCCCTGCTGGTGATATTCTAGCAAGAAGGGGTTTTATAGTGAGGAGGGTGGTAAAATATATGGGATAATCACACCAGGGACTGAGAGCAGCTCAGGTGAGGTGAGGGGCTGAAAAACAGGGGTGTCCTTGGACCCTGTGTGAACAAAACTGCCACCTAGAAGGCACAGATGGCTAAAGAAAGGTGATTTTGGGGGGTAGGGGCTCACTGTGGGGCTCGGAGCAATGGATGTGCCCCCAAATTTCAGCCTCACCCTCCTGGTTGTGTTCCTAAAAGCTCAGGGAATGGGGGAAAACAGCTGAAAAATGCACATTTCCAAAAGGAAACCCTCAGCGAGAGATCCCAGGTGATGCAGGTGACCTGAAAGTGCCTGGAAACGAAAAACCAAACGTGGATCTGGATCAGGGAGAGAAACCTGGAATTCCTGGAGGGAGAGGATTTGTAGGACTGAGGGAAACTGAGGAATGTCAGTGGGAAGGGGGAGCTGTGCCC
>VXBS01003359.1:272639-320013 GCA_013400255.1 Sitta europaea
TTTTTTGAGCAGGATGAGCACATGGCCAGAGCTGAAAATCTTTGGTTTTCAGGTCTCTCTAGCAATACACCCTTGCCCTGCCCACCCACTGCAAGACAAGGTTTGGGGGGCCTTTTTTTCTGCCACAAAAGGTGTGTTTGATGCTCAGGGCAGGGCTGCAATCCTGTATTTTAAACCTGCTGGAGCAGGTCCTGCCCTTCCAGCCCCAGCACTGGCACCAATGTCCACTGTGGCCTTGGTATTCCACCCATTTATTCAGAATTTATCCTTCCTTCTCCCTCCCCTGAGGTGGGAGCAATGCTGCTTTCCTTCCAGGCTCCTGCAAGGATTAATTTGTGTTTCTGGGAATGCCTGGAGGTTGCAAACAAGTATGAAACATTGAGATACAAAGTGATGTCAGTTTTTTGGGTTTTTTTTTGTTTGGTTTTTTTTTTTTGTTTAAAATACAAAAAGCATGAAGAGCAGACAGACTTTGCTTCCTCTGAGAGGTCAGCAGTGGTCTCTGGTGTGGAGGCAACTTGATCCCACTGCCTGCCCCCAAAATAACACTCCTGTTATTCCTGCTGCCAGCAGCCATTCCAGAAGGTTTGTGCTCCTCTGGCACAGCCAGGCTAATTCAACATCGAGCTCCTGAGACACAGAATACTCATTTCTTTCTCCTTCTTTCTGCTCTGGAGCCCAAACCCCACACTGCAAAATTCAAATCTCCCAAATCCCAACAAATGCCTGCTGCTCTCCTTGGCTGAGGTGTTTTCCCTCACGGTGCTTTTGGCAAAAAAATGCAGTGGAAAGACACTGAAATAATTAACATTTGGTTTAGGCTGGTGTTTGGGGTTGCCAGAGGCTTGCCAGTCACCCAAAGGGAGCTGCTGGCCTTCCATGGAAGCAATTCCTGCACGGGATAACTTGGAATTTATCTGCCAGGAATAATCCCTAGGTTTACCTGGCAGCATCTCCTCTGCTTTCCAACAAGGAGCTGCTGCAGGGAGAGGCTAAAAAATGAATTCACTCAGGGTGTCCAGCACTTGGGACAGGGGAATCCACTCTCAGACCCCTCATCCATCCATCTGGGAGAATTCCAGCCCCACTATTCCCAGTACCACCAGCTGCAGAGCAGCAGAGGTTTTACTGTTAGAAAGTGTGGCACTTTGGAATTTTTACATTTTTTCCCCCTCCCATCCTCTTGAGTTTCAGTGGTTAAGGCGGCCAAACGCTGTCAGTATATTAAATTCTGGGAGTGTCTCTCCTGCTGGGGAGAGGATTTGTAAAACAAAGCATGTTTTCCTCCTCCCAGCTGCCAAAGGGATCGCTTTTCCCAGGCGAAATGGGGAAGCTTCCCAGCACATTACGTCGCACTCAAGGAATTTGCCATTGGTTAGGGCTCGACGTGGAGCTCTTGCTGCTGCTCTGGGGGCTGGTGGGAGAGAGGAGGAGGAGGAGGAGGAGGAGGAGGAAGAGAAGGAGGNTCGGCGGGGGGCTGGTGGGGGGGAGGTGGGGGAGGAGGAGGAGGAGGAGGAATCCAGCAGATCTGAGCATCATCTGCACAGGGCAGGTGAGCAGCAGTTCCAGGAATTAAATGTGGAATAGGAGGGAAGAAAGCAGAGCGTGGCAATGAACACCAGGGTGCCAGAAGCCAAATGCCAAGGTCCGAGGGGTGGCAGCAATCTCTGCCCTGCCAGTGGTGCCTCGAGTTTGGAGTTTCCCCGTTCTGCATTGGTTTAGTTTTATGGGAAGGGTTACCCAGGTCTTGTCACAGGGTGCTGGAGACACAATAATGTTATTTTAGTTAGCTCTAAACTTCAGGCCAGGAGCATAAACAATGTGAAGGGAGGGGGGTGGGCAAGTGGGCATGCAAGGAGGATGGAAATTCATGGTTTGAGGCTACAAATTGGACACTTGGCTCCTGTGTGCAAATGGATTAAAACCTGTAAAAATCTGAGATCCTGGGACCAAGCCCCCTTCTGCTTCCATCCTGGAGCCATCCAGGCAGAGCCAGGGCTGTGGTGCTGCCAGGGGTGGCCTTGAAGGCACCTTAAAAAAATCATTATTTTATTCTTCTTAGCTTTGTCTCCCCTCTGTTCCAGCTCCACGAGGCATCACCAGCCTGGGGTGGGCAGTGCTGGGGTGTGGAGGGCAGGGGAGAGAGGGGTCAGGGCCCCAAATGGGTGAAAACACCACCAAAAAAATCCCATTTTCAGGAAAAGACTGGGGGCAAACGTGCTCTGTGCCCCCCAAACCGTGCAGAGCCTGTGGCAGTGGGATCAGCCTGGATTGATCCCACAAACTTCCCCTGCTGTGGGTGCAGGTGTGCCCCTGCCCCATGCCAGGCTGAGGTTGGGGGGAAAAAAACCTGACCTGAGCAGCCTGGGGATTGTGTGGCACAGGATGTTTTATTAATTAATGAGGAATACCTTCATTATCAGAGGGGCTTGACAGGTGCAGATAGCAAAACACCAAAAAAAAAATTAAAAATACTGCTGGAGACAGCTCACTTTGGGCTCCTGTGACTTCATTGAGACATGCAGAGCAGAGGGAAAATTAAATTAAAATTAAAATGAAAATTCAAAAAGATTCCTGGCTGGGCTCTGTGCTTGCTGCTGGCCCAGTGCCCCCCAGCCATGGGCAGCATTCCCATGGAACCCACCCTGTCCTGGGAATGCTGCAGGAGCTCAGCATGGCTGTGTTTGCCCCACAGCTGAACAATCTAATTCCAAACCTAAAATTTCTAGTTTTCCCAAGTTCTAGTTTTCTAATGTTTTAGTTTACTGAACTTCTTTACTCAGGGAAAGAACATAAACACCAGAACTGTTTTTGTAACCATATCTATGTTGTACATTCCTTCCAGGAAGAGAAATTCTCTCTTAATGTCCCTCTGCTTTGACCAATGTGGGTGAAGAGGTTTGGCTTTCTCTCAATCCCATTGGTCTGTGGAAAATTGCATTTTGTCCCTGTTGTGATAACACACACGATTTAGAATTTTGTGATTTTTCTTAAGGTTGTGTGAAGAAAGAATGTTTTATTTTTAGGGATTTTTTTTTTATATATAATATTTACAGACCACTGTGATTGGAGAGAGAAAGACAAATTTCTTCACCCACATTGGCCAAATTAAGAGAGAATTTTTCTTCTTAGAAAGAATTTACAACGTGAATTCTGTTACAAAAACAATGTTTATGTTTTTTCTTTGGGAATAAGCTTTAGTAAACTAAAACATCAGAAAAACAATTTTAGAAACTCAGAAACTTCAGGTCTGAAAACCAGACTTCAGTGTATAAAGGAAGACGATTTCTAATAAAGAGAATCTTTATACAACCTTAAAAAAACCTTAAAAAAAAATTACAAAAAACATCTATGTCATGTATTATCCCACAGGGACATCCTTGCAGCCTGGCACTGCCAGCAGGGGCAGGGATGAGGAATTTTGCAGGATTTGGGGTTTTTTTTCTGCCAGTGGGAGCTGCTGGGGGGCCCTGCCCTGGTGCTGCAGGGGGGAAGTTGGGTAACCCTGCCTGGGTGGTTTGGGATGAACACTCATTTCCTCTGCTTCAAGCTGCTGATGAAACCCCACCAGTGCTCCCCACAATGCTTTTTTTAACCCTTAGGCTGCTGGAGGCACTGACAACAAATATCTCTGGCAGTGGTGGGGCTTTTCCTGCCCCTAAAGGGATTTCTGGCGTTGCCTCCACGCTCCCAAACCCTCACAGGCAGCTCCTTCCCATCCTTCTGCTCTTTTTCCATCCCCTGTGGGATTTGCAGGTGGGTGTGTCCAGGGCCAGGATGGGATTTAATGATTTAAAGATTTAATGAATTAATGAACCCCCTGGCAGGCAGCTGCTGCTGCTGCTCCAGGGGGAAATGTGGTTTTAGGGAGGAGAGGAAGGCTGGGAGAGGTGGGATGTGCCATAAAGGGAGGGCTGGGTTGGGTTAGGCTGGGCTTTGCCCTCCCTGCAGACAGAAATCTCTCAGCTGGCAGAAGTTAATGGTTGTTGTCCCACCTCACTCCTGCTCAGCACTTTCTCTCTTTATATAATAGCAGGAATGTGGTTTTTTTTCCCCCCAGGCTCTGCTGTTCTCACACCTGATGTGAAATGCTGCATCTCCTGGCATGAACCTTTTTTTTTTTTCTTCCCTCCCTCTTTTCCTTTTTATCTTGCTCCAGACTGTGCAAGCCCGGGGTGGGAGGATGTCTCCTCTCCCTGGCAGCGTGGGTGGGAGGGCTCTGCTGTGTGCAGGGCAATGGGGGTGATGCACCTGAAATTCAGTGTATTACAGCTTCAGTGTTCCATGTGCTGGGGGATCTGTGGCCTTCTCTTAGCTAAGGGAGGTGGGTTTATATTAATATTCATTTCATTCTTCTACAAGCCATGTGGAATTTTTTTTAGTATTCAACATCTTCAGGTCCTGGCCAAATGCCTAATATAATTTAATGCCTGATTCCATTTCTTTGTGTGTGTGTGTGTGCCTCAGCCTCTTTCCCTTTCAAATTTTGGAGAAAAGATCACTGCATGGTAAATTTAATCTTGCCTCTAAAAGGAAAAGCAAATTGTCCTTTCCATTCCTCTCCAGGCCGAGGGTTTTAGCTCCAATTACTCCTGGCTCTGACCTTGCTGCTTGGAGAGCAGGAACTGCTTGGAGCTTCCCAGCATCCTCAGATCTTTTCAAGACTCTTTATCTTTCAGACTCGGTGTCTTTCAAAGTCAGAGGCGCTTCCTTTGTGCGAGGCTTTGAGCTCTGGAGAGAGCCTGGCCACGCAGCAGAGCCCAGGGCAGGGAGCTGCCTTTCCCTCGTGCCTTTGGGTATCTCAGTGGGTATCTCATTCCTCAGGGTCTCTTTTTTTATCACCATAATCTTCCCGGAGTCCTGGCTGTGCTGCTTTGCAGAGCAGGACTGGGGTTTGATACTGGGGGGGGGAAATTTCTTTATGAAATTTTCTTTCTGCCTTTCCCAGTGCTTCCAAAATCTTTGTTGGCCCGCGGAGGTTTTCCCGGAGCTCTGCTCCTGCCCAGCCCTGGGTCCTGCTGCTGGCTGCAGATTCCAGCCCCTGGATGTCCCCTCTGCTGTGGCATTGCTTTCTGAGCAGCTTTTCCAGCCCAGTCCCTGCTCCCACTGGTGCTGCCCGTTCCCGAGATTGCATTTGGAGGGGATTTCAGCAGGGCACTGCCTGGCAGCAAGGTTAATTCCCGTTCTAACAGCGGTTGTGTTGAAATGAAGGTTGGTTAATGAACCGAGAGGCCAATCAGCCATCCTGGAGCAGGGAGCGGCCGGGGTTTTGGGGGGATGGCCATTCGTGCGCTGGGTTTTTCAACTCCTTGCTTTCTTTCAGCCCCCGAAAGTGAGGAGATGGGTGTTAGGGACAGGAGCTGCAGCTCTGTGGGAGGTGCAGCTGTGTTTTCTGCCCTCCAGCACGCAGAACACAGCGAGGCGAGCGAGCTCTGGCTGTGCCTTCCTCCCTCTCCAAGGACGAGCTTGGGAAACACGATGTTAAATCTCCCTGCATGGCTCCTGTGCCCTCATCCCCCTCTGTGCTGAGGTTCCCTGGGTTTGCCTGGTGCAAGAGCACAGGGCTTTGAGCCAGTCTGTGCCCTGGCAGCCCCAGTCCCACTGCTGGGAATTTCCCAGAGCTGCCTCTTCCCCTGTCCCAGGGGATGCTTAAACCGAGCCCAGTCTGGGAGCAGATAATTCCTGCCTTGTCCTGCAAGGCTGTTCCTTCCCCCCCACCCTCCCCAAGGCCAGGATCTTGGCACAGCAGTGAAATCCCAGCGGGGGAAAGCAAAGGCTGCTGAGCAGGAGAGCAGCCCGTGGTGGGAAATGGTTGTTTTGGCCGGGGATGTGCTGGGCTTTTTTTTCCTGGGACACCTCTGTCCCCGTTCCCAGCCTGCCTGCAGAGCTGCTCCCACGGAGCACAGAGCTCCTGCTGGGAATGCTCTGGGATTTGGGGCATCCCCACCTCCGGTGGAAGTGGAATACTGGAGGGGGAGGTTGGACTGTGGTTGTGGAGTGAGAACACGGGACACACACGAACTTCGTTTTATGAAAGTATCTGATTCTGATTTATTAAAACAATTGTCTTCTTTATATACTTTTTAGAACAGGCTATTCTCATTGATTAGAAGAGTGCCAGAACTCCTCATCCTATTGGCCCAAACCCATGGATAGAGAAAAGTCTACCCTACAGTAAAGAATGTAAAACATTATTGTCTTTACAATAACATTAGTAATGTTTCTATTAAGCCTGTGAGAAACAAGGTCTTCTTAAACCTAAATACCACAAAGAAACTGAATTCAGAAACTCAGAATCCTCAGGCCTAGAAAACTAGACTACAGTTGGACCTCAATAAAAAAAAAACCCAATTCCCTGCTCAGGGACAAATGGAAGCTGCTGCAGCCTCTCCCCCAGGTTTGCTTGGTGTTGGACAAAGCCCAGCTCCTGGTTCAGCCTCAGCTGCCCCAAGCCAGGGCAGTGAAGCCCAAATCTGCAGCAACAGGGCTCAAACCTCACCAAAAACCCCAAAGCCTTGCTTCAGCCCTAATCCCTCCATTTATTTCCATTTATCCATCGATTTGGATACAGTTCTCCCTTCTCCAGAAGGGATTTGGGGGAAATCTTGCTCCCAAATGTCTCCGTGAGCCTCCTGGCCTTGCAGAGAAAAAAAAAATTGGGATGAGAGTGTGAATGATCTACAGCCAGGATTTACAGCCAGCCAGAATCACGCAGGACTGGATTAAATCTTGATTTAAGCAGATTTTTTTTTTGTGGTTAGGGTTTTTTTGGGGGGGGGGTCATTCTCTAAGAAAGAGGATGTTTTCCTGTTTGGTTGTAAAAAGCTGCTGCTGCTTGATGTAATTGGATACTTCCTTTTCTGAGGAGGGAGCCTGGTGTATCTGGGGACATTTATTTAGGCAGCTGTGTGGCCGGGTGAGGAATTTTGTGTGTTTTTATTCTGGTGGGAAATGGTGAATTTGGGGTTTTCAGGATTGATTGATTGATCCTTTTGTGTTTCTGACTCGAGTTACAGGGAAATGAAAGCAAGTTTCAAGAGCAGCAAAGTGGTTTTTAATGTTTTTTGATCTGTTAATAAACCCAAAATGTGCTGGATAAGAAAGCAGACAAAGTAAAAGTCTCGAAACAGATCTTGCATTTAAAACTGGTTGATTCATAAAGTGGGGTATTAATTGTACATCATGAATTCCACTTCTGGTCACCATAATTACACATCTTGGTCTCTCAGGTTGAGGTTTTACTTGCAGATTGGAAAATGTGCATGTCTCCTTTGTACTCCTGATTTTTTTCATTGACCTGCTGAAATTCAGTGTTAAACTGGACTAAGTGAATTACAATAATTTAAGTTGGAAGAGACCCTTGAAATCATGGAGTCAGACATTTGAATTAACTGAAATTAAGATGTTTTCTTTGTCCTTGTGAGAGAACCAGACCCTCTCAAAAGCTGTGTTTGTATTTGACTCTTTTCTGGGTTTTTTTTATCACTGACTTCCCTAAAATCATTGGCAGCCATGTCTTGCCTACCTGGGCTAACAGGAGCTGTTTAAATAAATTTTTCAATTTTAAAATTAAAGCCTGACTAGAGGTTGGCGTCACCTTAAATTGCTGGCTTGGAATCTGGGTGGTTTAAAGCAAATGTATTTAATGTTTAAAGCTATTTTATAGAGCAGCACGAATTGAATTTTAATGTCACTGAATTGAATCCTTGGGCAGCCCAGTCATTAATTTTTCCTTGGCAAGTTTGGGCATTTCCTGGTGACTTTGATGAGCCCAAATCCTTTACTTTTGGGTTTCTCTGGAGAGACTGAGCCAGCTTGGTGGATCCCACCTCCAGTTTGGAGGCTCATGCCAAGGTGGATCCTCAAAGGAGCCTCCAAATTCCCTGGTGCCAGACAGGGAAGTTGCTGTGAAAGCCTCCAAGAAAGATTTTACCTTCCAACCTACCAATCCCAGCCCTGCTCTACCTGATGGCTCAAAATCTGCAAATAAAACCACACAAGCATGGAGTAAAACCCAGCAAAGGCTTCGTTTCTTCCCTTAATCCCCCAAACTGACTTTTCTTTGCTGATAGAAGTCAGGGGCGAGGTTCCCAGCTCCCCGTGGTGCAGAGCACAGCACTGATTGAGCCTCAGGATGGGAAACAGGAGACTTCTGAGCTGCAAAAAATGAGGATAATTTGCCCTTGGTGCTGGTCTCATCCATTCCCTTCCCTGTTTTTCTGTGGGTGTTTTTAGAGGAAGCCTCCTCTCAGCAGTCTCCTTCCTCGGGCTGCTGGCAGCCTCTCCTCCAGCAGCCAGAATTGATGTTTTATTGTGTGTGTGCCATGCCCAGGCTGGCAGGCTGTTTAATGGGATCCCAGAGGGCCTGCCCAGCACAGCTGGGCTGGCTGTGCTGCCTTTGGAGGGGAACTCAGAGCCCTCAGCAGGACCCTGGGGGCTGCAGGAGCTGCCCCTGCTGCTTTTGGCACTCTGCTTTTCATCCTCTCTTTGGGTTGGAGGGGGAACTCTCCACCTGGTACCCCAAAAACAGAGTGGCAGCAGTGTGGGTGATGCAAAGAGGCTGCCAGAGGGGAGATTTGGATGGGATATTGGGAAGGAATTCTTCCCTGTGAGGGTGGGGGGGTTTCACAGAGCAGCTGTCCCATCCCTGGGAGTGTCCAAGGCTGGAGCCTCCTGGTCCATGGAAGGTGTCCCTGCCATGGCAGAGGAGTGGCAGTGAGATGAGCTTTAAGGTCCCTTCCAAGCCAAACCAGTCTTTGCGCAGATTTATGGATTTGGGAAGGGGAAATGTGCACAACATCTGCTCTCTGACACCTCCTCTTTCAGTATAAAATTCCAGTCCTCTCCATGGCATTCTTCTCTCTTGCCTTGCTGCTTTAGAACAAAGGTGTCAGCAGCCCCAGGAGCTGCCAGGACTCCAGGTTTTCCTGGATTTTAGGATGTGTGCATCCCAGTAAAGGCCCTGGGTGCCTCATAAACAACAGGGGCCGTGGGTGTGTGGATCCAGCACAGCTCCCACGTGGGGAGCAGCTGCTGCAACTGTACCACTTCCAGGCAGGAATTCCTGGCATTTCTTGGCAGGGGAAGAATGTCCTGAAGCTGACTTTCCAGTCCATGGCACTGGGCATTCAGTGGAAAGGCTGAACTGTAAAACAGGAACAGCTCTGGTGCTTTTCCTGAGCTCTCCATGCACAGCCTGGCTTTCCTCTGCTTTCCTTCCCAGCCCATCCTCTGCAGAGGAGGAGGATGGACACTGAGGTCAGCCCTGTACCAGCTCAAGTTTTGTCTCTGGGAATCTTCTCCATCCTTTTTTTAGATGTAAAGCAGTTCTGGGATGAGATGAACTCCCTGAAACGTGGTGAGGAGTCTCTGCTTGGGGGGCTTTCATCTCTTGTCCATCAGCTGCTGTTCTCCACCAACACAAAGAAAATAAATCAGCCAAACTCCTCTCCTGAAAGAAAATAAATTAGCCAAATTCTTCTCCTGAAATATCATTTTTAAAAAATCCTTTAGTGTCACTGCATCACATAAATCAACTTTATTTTCCACAAGGACTCGTGTTTGCTTGTGAGCCCTCCCTTTGGAGGAGGGCAGAAATACAGGAGCCTGGAATATTCCCAAAGGCAGGAATACAGTGCCATTCCCACAGGCTGAGCTCGTTCCATCGATTGCAGGAGGATGGGAATTGTGCAAAATCCTGGTGGGACCCAAGGGATGTTCCAGCCCTGACTGACCCATCCCAGAGCCAGCAGGGTGCTGGCTGTCCCACCAGAGAAATGCTGGAATCCCCATCCCTGGAGGGCTTCATGGATGTGTGGATGCAGGGACATGTTTTAGTAGTGAGACTTGAGCTTTTCCACCCTAAAAAAATCCAGGATTCTTTCCCAGGGAAAAGCTTCTCATTTTTCAGAGGGAGCAGAAGGGCTGAGCATCCCCCTGGCAAAGGGGAAGGGAAGCAGGGGATTCCCAAGCACAGGAGTGAAGTGCACAGAAGTGGCAGAGGCACCAGCATGGCTCGAGCAGCTGCTCCTTATCTCTTCCTGAGCAGGCACATCAGGGAAGATAAAGTAAAAAGGGAAAAATAGCACAGATTGAGTCAGCCTGGCTCTCAGACTGAGGTTTTTCCAACCTATTTACTTGTCAGAGGTGATTTTGGACGAGCCTGTGGCCCTTCACACAAAACCAACATTTATTTCTCCCTGTTCCATGCCTTGCAAAAGGGAATCTTTCTTCCAGGCATGAATTTGGGGCATTTCTTGGCTGGGGAAGAAGGTGCCAAGGCAGGTTTGGTGTCACCGTGTGCTAAATGCCACCCCACAGCTCAACCCCATCTCGTGTGTGTGAGGCTGGGGGTGTCTGATTCACCACCCACCAGTGGCTCCAATACTTCAAACCCAGCTCCAACTCTGCATTAGTCATGCTTTAATGCTATTGCAATCAGCTGCTTGTGGCCGTTTGAGGAATTCCAGCCCGGGGCTGTGGATGTCTCGGTGGGACCGCGGCAGGGCAGGGGAGGCTCAGCACAATGAGCTCATCCTGGCTCTCCTCTTGCTCAGCTCATCACCCTGCATCAGGTTTCAGGGATTATTCAGCCCCGTGGTTGGAGCTGGGAAGCCAGATTAAGGAGTTGGTGCTGTGTCCTGGAAGATTCTGGGGTTCTTCTTCCTCTGCTGTTGACTTCAGGAGGAGCTGCTGGTGTCAGAAATATCAGTGTGGTTATTCTGGAGTTGGAAAATCAGTGTTCTGGGCTTGCAGTGCTGGAGCTGGGAGCAGGAGCCACAACCTTTGTCCTGGCACCTGTGGGAATATCCTGTGGCCACAGCATTCCATGGGATGCAGCTGAGTGTTCCCAGGAAGGCTCGTGGGGAAGCAGGAGGGATCAGCAGGGTGCTCTGTTACCCATGGCACTCCAGGCCTCTGCTTCTCTTCCTGGGGTGGTGACACACTGCAGGGAATGAAGGGAACATCCCAGGGCATGGAGACAGGGATGCTTTGCTGATATTCCCCCTCTGGAGCTGCTCCCTGCCCTGTTCCTGGGTGTCCTTTGGGTACCCAGAGCCCCTCCCTGGGTGTCTCTGAGGCCTGCTTGCACTGCTTTCCCAAAACCCTTTTGCTTGAAGCAATTCCTACACTCTGGTCCTCACCCTGATGGTCAGGGCTGGGGGGAAGCCACTGGTGGAAGGGAACTCCTCATCCAGGCTGGGAGCTGGGAGCAGGAAAAGCCTGCCCTGAACTCTGCACAACAGCTGGGGCAGCAGCTTTGCCATGGATCCTCTCCTGCAAAGTGAGCTCCAGGTGTGGTTTTCATCACCCAGCTCATGGCTCCTTCTCCTCCCTGGGCCCACAGACCCCTCACAGGCTCCCCTGCCCTGGCAGGACCTGCCTGGGCCAAGGTGTGTTTTGTGTCTCACCCTCCCAACCTCCTCTGGCATCTCTGCTGGGACATGGACTATCAACAGCAGCAATTTCATGGCCCTGACTGTCAAACAAAGCAGAAATATTCAGATTTTAGTGGTGGTGGTGGGTAGTATGACACCTTTTATTGCTGAAAACAGGATGTGACCCTGCAGGAGGTGGGCAGGAGGGATGATCCTGCTTCTCCTTGCCTGGCTTGGGAGTCCTGTGGGTTTGGGGGTGCAGAGAGCACCCCTTTCCCTCACAGAGGACCCAGACCCTGCAGCCAGGGCAGGAGGGACAGGGCAGGGCAGAGAAGCTGTGCTGTGTCTGTTCAGCACCCCCAGTGAAACCTGGGCTGCATTTCCCTTCTCAGCCAAGCACGGAGGCTCTCAGGACATTTTTGGGTTAATCTGTCACATCTCTGGGGCTCAGCAGCCACCACCCTCTGGCCTTTCTGGAGCCTGGTGTGTGGTGAAATAAAGAGGAGGATTTTAATGGCACTTACTGGAAGCATTTGCTGGCTCCAGAGGGCAGAGCACTCTCCACCAGCCCAGCCTGTGTCTCCTGGGATCCCATTCCCTGATTTTGTGCAAAACCCTTCTTCCACTGCTCACTCGAGCTGCATCTCACTCCGGGCTGTCCCTGCGATGGGAACTGGGTGGAGGGAAGAAGTTTTGCTGAACAAAAACCTGTCTGCAGCACTCTGCTAATCCAGCCCCTTTGGCTCCAGGGGGAGTTAAACATGTGCTTGTAGTTAATCAGGTATTTCAGTGGTTTTCTGACTTGGCAAGCCTGAGAGGAGATATCCCAGAGGAGAAGGAGGAGAAGAGCAGAGCCCTGGCCTCCCAGCTGAAGGTGTTTGGGAATGGGGATGTCGAGGGCAGCAGTGGGAGTTTGGGGGGTGGGTTGGGCTTTCTGTGACTCAGTTTCCCCTTTTGTTCAGGGGGATTCTCTCTGCAGGGAGCAGTGGGGCACCAAAGGTGACACAGAAGCAGTGGTTTGGTGCAGCAGGACGAGCTGGGCTCAGGGCTGGGCAGCACACAGCTGAGCTGGCAGTGGAGGAGGGCACAGGACAGCTCCTGCCAGGGGCTGCTGCATCCCAGGATGGCACTGTGTCCTGGAGGGGAGACCCCCAGGGTGAGCCCAGAGGGGCTGAGAAAGGATTGAAGGGAAATCATCCCACCCTCACTCTTTGAAGAGCTGCCTGGGGGGCTCCCAGCTCTTTGTGGGGCTGCTCAGGAGAGGATTTGTGGAGTGTGAGGAAGATTTTCCCTTGGCTCATGGATTTCACCCCAGAGCAGGGGGTTTTCCCCACCTCAGTCTGGTTTCCTTGCCGGGTATTTCTGCTGGGATTGCTCTGGAATTTGTCTCCAGCAACCACCCAGCATCACAGCACTGGTGTCATTATGCAAAGTGTAGGTTATTTAACCACACGAGTTTTGTTGTGTATTGATTTGCCGTTGCTTTGAATCCCATTACAGGAATCTGCTTTATTAATGGACTTTGTCCATGCTGGAGATTAACTGGGGATGCTGGATTTGCAAATGAAAGAATTGGAATTCATGTTGCCCATATTAATTACTTGGGTGATGCTGGCTTCCTTGGGGAAACCTTTATTTTTATTCCACTCCTGTTGCTTTGTCTTAATTCAGAAAATGAGTTTGGTGCTGTGGGATCGGGTTGGTTTTTCTCCTTTGCTGGAATTCCATTGTAACAGTTGGGAAGGTACTAATGGTTTCATGGAATAAGCTGTTCCTGAGGATAAATTTTAATGCAAAAAAGGGTCAGGAAGCATTTATTTCAATGTCTAGTTCAACCCTACTTCCTCCTCTTTTGCTCAGAGCTAAATCTCTCTGTATCTTGTTCCTTCTAAACCTTTACCTTGCAAAATCTCCTAATTCCTGCAGTGATACTCACCCAGATTCTTGTGCTGAGTAATTCCACTCTCCTTGCTGGTGAAAAACCAGGGATTTACCTGGATTTTGGTATATGCAGGTATTGCTATTGATCCAAACCCATTTTTATCCTGTGCTCCTCCCTCCCAGACTCCTGCAATGGTGTAAATGGCCCAAAAAACTAAAGGCTTGGCATGATTTTCTGGGAGTCAGCTGCAATTTGTTCACTTAAATTATCTTTTTGTCATGCTCACATTATTCTGCAGCAGCCAGTTTGGAGAGTTAATTGAATATTTGTGTCTCTCAAAGATGCCTTCAATTACTTCCCTTGAATAACTCTGGGAGAGAGCTGTGTTGAGGAATCACTGATGCTTATTTTCTGCATCAGAAATGTCTGAGGTTTTATTCCAGCACCTATTAAAGGATGCCAAAACATTCCTACAGTCTCCCACCCCGAAATTCCATCCTTTTGAAGCAGAGTTTAGCATCCATTGAGCCTTAACAATGCATCTCTCCATGGCTAATGCAATAATAATCAGCTCAGGGCTTGGAAGTGGGAGCAGCTTTTAGACAGCAGTTCTTGGGTTGCAGCCTCTCATTGTTTGTGCAGGAGTGGATTGATTTCTGCTGCTCCAGGAGGCTTCCAGGTGAGACAGGAGCATCATTGTTGATGCTGCAGGTTCTGGGGGAGTGTTTCTCAGGTTTGTGCATCAAAACAAACCCCCCTGCTAGCTGTGGGCAATCCCCACCTCGGGATTTTTGGCTGCATTGATCAATCCCCCAAAATGATCAACTTTTTTTTTTCCATCATTGGACTGCAACAGCTCTGCTGGCTGAGGAGGGCAAGGGGGGGGCATCAAAAGTAACATTTTTGGAGTTGATAAAAAAATGGATAAAAAAGCAAATGTGCTGTTCCCAAGTGAGATTTGCAATTCTTTCTGTGCCTGGCTGCTCTGGGATGGCCTGCTCCTGGGAACAGCAGCTCAGGATGGGCTTTTCACCCATTGTACATCAGGAGACCCACACTACCCTCCCCCTGAAGCCTCTCACAGGGTCAGCTGCTGGGCCAAGACAACAAACCCTGGTTCCTTCCTAAGCAGAGCCTGGTTTAGGATTAATGGCAGAGCCTGGCAGCTCTGTTAATTGTGAAGGGAGGGTAATTTGGAGAAGGTGGCTGCATTAGAGCAGGGAGGAGCGAGAGGTGAGGCCTCCCAGTGTCTCATTTGCTCTGTCAGGCCAGGGCCAGGTCAGGCTGAGCTCTCCTGCATCCTCCACCAGCAGCCAAACCTCAGCTCTGGGGGATCAGTGTCCTGTCCTGGGCAGGCTCCTGGCAGCAGCTGGGGAACATCTGGCCCAGCTGCAGAGCATCACAGCCAAATCCTGCTCCTTCCCTTGCTGGGATCTGTTCCTTCTCCTCTCCCAGTTCCCCTGAACTCACAGGACCTTCATTACCTGTGAGAGAAGTGGTTTAACCAGAGTGGGGGCACCTGGGGAAGGACACAGGGGTGGCAGATGGACAGGCAGCACCAGCCTTGCAGCCTGTCTGATCCATTACTGAGGCTGGGCCACCTGGGTGAGGGTTTTGGCCTCCTTTCCCAGCAGAGGTGTCTGCAGGGTGTGCAGAGCAGGGGTGTGTGGCTCATGCAATGCTGTGCAGGGGGGGTGAGGAGCAGACTGCTCTAGTGCTTGTGGGCTCAGTGCTGATCCAACAGCTCCCATCAGCTGGAGCAGATGTGGGCAGCCTGGCTGTGGTTCCAGGCAGGGAATTGTGTAATTGGAATGCTGCTCTTGTACCAGGAGCCCTTCACTTGCTGCAAGCCCAGACACCAGGGCAGCAGGAATGAGAGCGAGTGATTCCTCCCCATCTCCCAGTGCCATCCTCTCCTTGTGAATCTCCTCCCCTTTCCTGCAAGGATCCCGGTTCTGCTTTCCTCTTTTGTTCCTGTAAATTCTTATTTTAGAGTTGTCTGTGGATTTACTGCTTGTGAGGGCAGGGGATGAGAGCTGCAGGCACAAATAAAAATCTTTAGTGGCCATCAGGCGTCTCCTGTCACCTCCCAAGGACAAGAGCTGTCTGAGCCTCGGGTTACCTCCAAAAAAACCCATGGGGTCCTGAAGCAAATCATAAAAATCTAACTAATATGGATGGGTGATCAGCTGCAAAACAGATGGGGCTGCTTTTGGCTGGGAGAGTGGGCAGGGAAACCACGCAGAGCTCGGGGTTTGCTGTGCTGGAAAACAAAGGTGAGAGCAGCACGAGTGGGATTTTCCTGCTCCAGTTGCCTCAACACTGGATGTCTAGGATCAGCTAATTAGAGGGGCTTTTCTTGGCAGGTAACTGAGAGAGACAAGCTCACCCAGGGCCTGAGTCAGCCCAGCTGTCTCCGAGCAGGATGAATCACCACCCTCGTAGGAACTGACAGCAGACTCAGCTTAGGTGGCAACTCTGGCTCCTTCCCTGACAGGAGATAATAGGCAGCCTGTCCTCCAGGTCCATTTTCCAGCAGACATCTAGGAGGCTTTTGCTAGTGGAAATTAGGGGTTTTTTTTTTTGCAGATGGGAGCTGGCAGCACAATGTGGTCGGGGCTGGGGCTGATCCTGGGAATCAGCCCCGTGCTGGGGCAGGAGTTCCCTCTGCAGCCCTTTTGCAAAGGCATGATAAATGTCTGAATTCTGCTCCTGACCTGTGGTTTGGATACTGCAGACAGCACCTGGGATGCTTCAGGAATCTCTTTGGGCAGACACACAGGAGGGCAATGGCAGATTTGATTAATTTGGTTGTGTTTTCATTGAATGCTTCACTGCAGAGCTGGGGAGGGGAGGCCCAGCAGCCAGACTGGAGTTAACAGAGTTGATGCATCAACCTTTTGCTTTGGGTTTTAGCCAGGGAGAGTGGGGGGCTCTGGGTGCAGCTGCCCCCCAGGAGCCAAGGGGGTGGCAGAGTGACCCCTCAGTTGTGCTTTGCTCAAAATCCTCCATAGACCTGCAGCTTTTTCTGCCTCCTCCCTTGCAGGAGGAAAACTTTGTGGCATCACTCACCTTGGGAGGGCTCTAAAGAGACTGCTGAGCCTCTGGGCTGAGCCTGCTGGCAGGCTGGGCTGTCACCATCCACCTGGGAGCAGCAGGAGTGAGGGACAAGTGCCCCCAGGAGCCATCTGCTGCAGGCTCTGCACGGGCAGCAGGATCCTGGCTTGGGGCTGGAGCCCAGCTGGAGCCCCAGCCCCAGGCTTGGATGGAAAACCTGGATGTGGGCAGCTCCTGCTGCTTTGGGAGGGGTGAGGGGATAATATTTGGTGAGCTCAAGGCAAAGGGTTGGGTTAAAGGCAGGGCTGGATTGGAGTTGTTCAAAGCAAATCCTGGAGTCACCCAAACATTTCCAGGCTTTTCCTGGGATCCCAGTGGCTCTGTAATCAGGAGAGCTGAGGCCATCCTCAGTAAACATCCACAGGCACTCTCCTGAAGAAATCTTAACTGTGCTCTGGCCACATTCCAGTTGGAGTCCTTGTTTTTGCCTGGCAGTATGAAATAAAAGAGCATTTTCCTGCAAATCTCCTCAGTTGTTTATTATCTGCCTGGCAGCATCACATCTCTGCCCATTAATCCATCTCTCCAAGTTCCTCCAATTCCAGACTCCTGGAGGGGGTTCAGCCTGCCACCATTTATTGTTTGAATCAGTCTGCCAGGGAAATGTTTGCTCCTTCCCTGGGGCATCAGCTCCCTTCTCTCTCTGCACCCTCACTCAGGCTGCACGAGCCATTTGTGGCTCCCAAACCCATATTAGCTCTGTGGAAACAGAAAATACTTAATTATAACTTAAAAAACACACTTAATTATAATTTAAAAATAAGCTTAATTATAACTTTAAAATATACTTAATTATAACTTAAATAATAACTTAATACATGCTTAACTCTGATTTTACTCCAGCCTGGTGGGTTGGACATTAAATCTGCAAGAATTGTTGGTTTGTGTGGAGGCTCCCAGGGTGTTTTTTGGGATGCCCCATCCAGATGTGCTGGTCCCATCACAGCTGCCTGCTCCCAAATGCTGCCTGCCCTCCTCAAAAGTGGAAACTGGATCATCTCTCTGTGGCTGAGGTTTGCCTCAAAATACATTGTGACATCATTACCTTTGGGGTGCTTTACTCTTCTCTCCACCAGAAATTGCTTCCTGCCTTAAAATACTTTTTTTTGGGGAAGAGTGGGAGGAAATGGTTGGACACAGGTGGAGCAGCAGGACGTGTCCAACATCCAGAAAAACATGGGCTTGAGTCACAGCCCACCCTCTCTGAGCTGCCCTTCCTCCCCACACTGCTCCCACCTGCTGGGCTCATTTTTCCCAGATAACTTGGAGGGAACATTGAATTAATCCTTCCTTCCTTCGTGCCCTACTCTTGTTTACAACACCAACCTCCCTGCTGAGAAATTCAGGAATGCTGCCCTGAATTTAGTGGAGATAAAGGAGTTTGGGAAGAGGTGCTGGCCAAAACAGCAGCTCCTGGGATATTTGTGAGCAGCTGTGATGAGGGTTTTTTTTTTTGCACAGGAACCTCATTTGGGCAGCAATAACTCGGTGTTAGTGAAAACAACAGCAGAAGCTGCTTTCTCAATGACTCCTCACAGGGACCTGCTGCATTTCCTCCTAATTACAATTCAATTTGCAGTGATAAATGGTTTAATAAGCCAAAAATGGGCTTGGCTGTGGCTGGTTATGGCTCTGTGGGGCTTGGGGGATGCTGGGACTCGTGTCTCCCCGTGCCCCCCACTGGGCTTGGGGGTTTCTTTTCAAAAATAATTGGGGTTTTTTTTAATACCTTTTGTGGCTGTGGAATTTCTATTGCTGGCTGCTGGAGGAACATGGTATATTTTTTTCTGCTGGATTTTTGGATAGAAATTTCAAATTCGCCCCTCAAAGTGGGGTAGGTGAATTTTTATTTTTTTTTTTAACCTAATAGCTTTACACTGCCATGTTTGCAGAACTCTCCTCCTGGGGAGACTCAGCTGGTTGGTGGCAGGAAGTTTTCCTTCCAGTGGATAAGGATGGATGGATGGTTTGGCTTCCAGTCTCCTAAAGCTGCAAACAAATGGGATAAACTGCAGGGAAATCATGTGTGATTCCTTTTTGAAAATTCCCCTTTTTCCTGTCACTACCCACAGAAATATTCCCATTTTCCTGTCTCACGTGGCCAGAACACCCCAGCAGAGTTGAGGGGTTTGGAGCCCCTCAAATCTGTCCTGAGAAAGCCATGCATGGCTCATAAACCCCATCACTTCAAACCTTCCTTTATATGAAATCTGCACTCACCATCCAGGTAAAATCCCCTGGGAAAAAGGAACGTGCTGAAAAAAAAGTGTCTGGAGCCAGCTGCTGGGCGTTTCCTGCAAGGCCAGTGATGGGTGATTTGCTGCTGACAGCATGAACTGGTGTTAAGTTATTAAATTGCAGATGAGCTCATCACTTGGCCTCGGACAAGTTTCAGCCTTGAGAGGCTTTAAAATATTGCGTGTGGTGGAGAAGAGACAATGCTGTTGTGGCAGAGGGGTTTGGGGAGCAGCTGAGAGAGACATCTGTGCATAAAAAAATAAAAATGTGTGTACCAGGAGGGAGGAGGGAGAGCTCCGTGTGGAAAATGGAAAGTTCTCCCAGGAGAGAGGAGGAGAAATTCTCTGATTTATGAGCTGGACGTTTTAATTTTAGCTGAGGAGAAAATGGTGAAGGGTTTTGAGATGTTTGAAGGGGCAAGATGCTGAGCCTGGTTTGATCCTGAGGTCCCAGTGAGTTGTCCCTTGGTCCTCTGGTAGTGCCTGGTGTTGGCCTTAGGTCATGGACCAAATCCAGCTTTTCTCTAACGTGTGCTCAGTCCTAATGCTGTTTACCAAACCGGGAAGGTGACATCCACGCTGCTCTTTGCTGCTCCTCTCCCTGGCAGAGTTTCCTTCGAGCACCTCCCTGCACAATTTCAATTTTTTTCCCCTTGCAAAAGAGCTCAAGCTCTCTCCACACTGAGATTATTTTTTTATTTTATTTTATTTTTAAGTACAGCTTGGCAGAAGCCGTGAGACAAACCAGAAATCAGTTTGGCCACTTGATTTTCCCAGCTGGGCACGTTCGTTCCCCTGGGCACCTGCTGGGCTGGGTTTTGTGGCCGCTCGGATTTGTTGTTCCGAGGCTTTTGTGGCGCTCCCAAGGCACAGAAGCCTCACACGCTGTGTTTTGTAACTGCCTCAGCACTTTTTTTTCACTAAATAACCTGTTTGCAGTCAAGGAGTTGGTGTTAACTCAGGCGGTGCTGCGGGGCTGATCCTAAAAATACCAAGGAAACCAGTGGGATAAACACTTGTCACCTCGTTTGTGGTCTGGGCTGTAATTGCTGTAATGTGAGATCTCTCGGGCTGCTGAGTCTGAAGGCACTGTGGATTTTTTTTTTTTATTATTTTTAAGTGTAGATGTTTGTTTTCAACCTGTCTGAAATCACAGAGCATCCAGCCCTAGGAGCACTGTGCCTTCCCGAGGGGTTTTTGGGGCTGGAGCATCTCTGAGCTCAGGACAAATTCGAATTTATTGCACGGTGCCAAGGTGTTTTTGGCTTGTGCTTGCCAAGGGCAAATTCTGGGTGCCACCAGTTCCATGGGGAGTAAAAAATAAGCCCAAAAAGGATTAAAAAGAGTATTTGGGTATTATATACACAAATATATTTGAGGTTAATGGAGTGCACTGTGTACAACCCTTCCCCTCCTCATCCCTGTGCACTGATGTGTTTCATACAAGGAGGAAATTTCTCTGCCAAAATTCCTCAAATTATTCTGCATAAATCAGCCTTGGAGGGGGCCTCAGAGGTCTGGCCCACCCCTGGGGCAGGAGCAGCCCCATCTGAGCTGCTCCTGGCACCACCTTGTCCAGTCTCCTCTGGCAGAGCTTCTCTCCCTCCCAGTGAGTCAAACCCAGCATTTTTGCTCTTCCCTCCCTCCAGCCCATCCTCCTGTTTCCTCTGCTGCAGTCTGAGGCTCCTTCTCCCCTCCCTGTGCTCAGCAGCCCCAGAACTCAGCCCAAGCTGCATTTATTCTGTGTCAGCTCCCTGGGGTCATCTGGGATTTTAGCTCAGGGGGTTGTGGGGCTGATCCTGCAGCCCTAAAGCCTCTTTGCAGAGCAGGTGAAGGCCAGGGGTGCAGCACCCCTCAGGTGACACAGGGTGACCCTGATGCCTTCTGGAGGCCAGCCTGGAGCAGAGACCAAGCAGGGCAAAAGGAGAAAGCAGGGATTTGTTAAAAGGCCTCAGTGGGTACAGCTGGGAAACAAGAGCCTGGCTGGGCTACAGCCAAGTGCACCCCAAAATAGTCACAAAATGGACAACACGAGGTCTCACACTTTTAAAAGTTCTGGTTCATTAGGATATTGGAGTTAATTGTCTAATTACAGCTCCAGGTGATGAAGCTCCATCCTCCTTGTTTTTAATTCTCACTTCCCCTTTGTTTTCATTCTAGGGCCTGAAAGTTGTCCTTGGTCCCAAGCTAGAGCAGGAATTGTTTTGTCTGTCTGCTCTGAGAAGAGAGCTCAGCAGCACTGAATATGAAACCCAAAACTACCCAGCAAAACAGCACAGAGCCTAAAAAATACAAAAGCTGAAACTTAAGGCATCAACCCTTCCTTCTCTTTACCACCAAAACTGCGGGAAAAACCAAAACCCTCCAACAACATTTTTAGTGGGAGCTGCTGGGGATCGTTTCCCCCTTGGCTCCTCCACCAGTGAGGGCTGACTTTAAGAACCCCTGGCTTTTATATCCCCCCTAATCTTGCTCCTTTGCCCTGTTTCCTGCAGGATCTGGGGATGGAGTCGACCTCCCTGGATGATGTGCTCTATCGTTACGCCAGCTTCCGAAACCTGGTGGATCCCATCACCCACGACCTGATCATCAGCCTGGCCAGATACATCCACTGCCCCAAACCAGTAGGTGCCACGCTCTCCTCACACTCTGGGGATGTGCTGCCTTGGCAGTCTGGGAATGTGGAGCTTCTCCCTGAGTGCCAGGGGAAAATCCTCCCAGTTCTGCATGGGTCTGGACCAAGAGTTTCAGGTTTTCCAGCTGAACAAGTGATACTTGGATAGTGCTGGCACTCCTTTTGACTTGTGTGTGGTGTTTTGAAGCTCTTCCTGGCAAGGAAGATTATCTATGGGTGGATGGACCTGCAGGCATCACTCTCCTGTGTTTGCTGCTAATCACAGGTCTTTAATTTCCTGTGAGAGTGTCTGAAGGGATGGAGTCATTCACTGCTGCTTCTTGTGGATGTTTTACTCAGTTATAACCTCCACCAGAGTTTTAAAAAAAGAGGGAAATTGCTTTTTATTGAAGCACTTACAGATTTTTTTCAAAACCACAAAGGTGCTGCTTAGGGTTGTGTCTGCCTGGGTTGAGGAGTGAGTCTGACTCTGAAGGGCTTCATAAAACTGCACTCAGTAAGAGGAGTTGGGAAGGGTGGAAGCAGTGGACACCCAAACCTCCACCTCCAGAGACCAGGGATGGCTGTCCCACATCCTACAGCGTGAGGTCAAGATGGAGCCACACCCCTGTGCTGTGCCAGGCTCTCCATGGCTCCCTTTTCCTGTGGAGAACGAGATCCTTTGTTCCTCCTCCCCTGTGAGCTGGGAAAGTGGAGAAGGCTCCTCTCGTGCCGGGCACCTTTCCAGGCAGAGAGGCCCCGTTCCCCTGCTGAGGTTGCCCTTTTCCAGAGCACTGTGGCTAAGCTGGTTTCTCCTCCTGAGGGTGAGCTGTGGCTGAGGAGAGCTCTGTGTGCCCTGTAAAAACTCCCCCAGGCCACTCCTGAGCCTGGAGCTGCTCCAGTGCTGGGCTCCTGCTCTCCCTTGCCCCCCTGCAGGTTTCCTTTGGCACCAAAGGCCGTGCAGGAGGCAGTGCCAGGGTAAGCAGGGAGATGCCAAGTCCTCATTCCTCTGCTCAGCCCTGTGCCAGAGGCACATCTGGACAGATGTGTCCCGTTCTGGGCTCCTCAGGACAAGGAGAGCTCCTGGAGCAGAGCAGGGGCTGGAGCATCTCTGACAAGGAAAGGCTGAGGGAGCTGGGGCTGCTCAGCCTGGAGAGGAGATGTTGGGAGGGGACCTCATCCCTGGCTGTCCCTGTGTGCAGGGACCAGCAATGGGACAAGAGGAATGGGCAGGAAATGATGCCCAGGAAGCTCCTCCTGAAACTGAGGAAGAATTTTTCCCTGTGCAGGTGAGAGGTGGAACAGGTTGCCCTCCTCCCAGAGGGCTGTGGAGCCTCCCTTGCCTGGAGACACCCCAGAGCTGTCTGGGCACAGTCCTGTGCTGTGGGATGGCACTGCTGGAGCTGGAAATCTGGGCCTTCCAACCCGACCATTCTGGGATACTGGGGTGGCAAAACCCCAAATAAATCACAGCAGCACTGAAGCTCTGACTCTGCAGGAGATGGTCCTTGGATGCCCTTGGTGCTCCACACCTCCTCTGCACAGCTCAGAGCTCCACACCAGGGAGGGAGGGAGGGATGGATGGATGGATGGATGGATGGATGGATGGATGGATGGATGGATGGGCCTTAGAGAGGGAGGCAGGGGTTGTGCAGGTGACAGGGAACACCTCCAGCAGCAGCAGGGCTGAGCTCAGCTCCTCATTGGTGGCTTTGCCTCTCTCAGGGCTGGGTACCACCAGCTGTGCTTTAAACCCTTTCTTTTTGTCAGCTGAGGGAAAAGTAACTTCATCCCAGTGTTTCACAGTGGCTTCCTGAGATGCTGGTGTTCTGTAAGTCCCCAGAAAGTTGCATGCTTTTGTCACCAGGGTTATTTTCCAGCTTCCAGCCCTCTCTTTCCCCAGACTTCTTTCATTTTGACAGAGCCTTGGCATGATGTGTGAGAGCAGCAGAACGCTCAGGGCCAGGAGTGCTGCAGAAATTTTGGCTTTTGCTCTGCATCCTGTGGCACAAATATGCAGAAATACATATATTGAGGCAGCTGAGAGCTTATCCTTATCCTCCAGAGGTGGAGGGAGCTGACCTGGACCCTGGTCCCTGTTAACCATCTCTTTTAAATACATCCCTGCTCAGGGTTATGGGGTCCTGCTTCCCTCCTCCCTCCTGGAGAGGCTTTCCTGACCCTCTGTACATTGCTTTTTTCACTCAGCTTCTATTTATACCACCCTTAGCTTAAAGGTGACCCCTTGGTCTCTCCTCTGAGCTAAAATAAAAGTTGAATCGTTTTTCCAAGCCCTGGGTAAACACAGCCTGAGTCTGTATGGCCAGGAAAAAGTTGGCCTGGCATCTCCAGCGTGGCTGTGGAGTTCAGGGGATGCTGATTCCAGCAGCTCCAACCCAAAAGCTGTAACTTGTGCTGGAGGAGGCTGGAGTGCTGTGGAGGAGGAATCTGGGAGGTGGCAATGTTTGGGTGAGTTTTGTGTGGGTGTCCAGGCAGTGGTGCACAGCTGGACTGGCCCTGCTGAGAGCCCAGCCTGGCCCCAGGGCTGGGCTGTGAAAGGAGCCAAGGAACAGCTCTTTTCCAGATCCTGTGGAAGTCAGGGGTTGGATTTGGTCCCATCCCAATTTGCAGGTGTGTGTAATGCACTTCAAGCAAACCCAGGTCCTGGAGAGCAGCTCTGTCCCCTCTGGGGCTCCTGAGGGCTCAGGAGGGGCAGATTTGCTGTTCAGCAAAGGCAGATTGTGCAGGAAGCTTTCCAGCAAGGAAAGGGGGGTGTTTGCTTTGCACCAAAGACATCTGAGCAAGTGTTTTCTCTCCCATGGCCAGTTTTTATCTTCCTGCCTCTCTCCTCGTTCCTTGGAGAACAGCTCAGCTCCAAAGCCACTTCCCAAAAGCCAGTGCCAGGAGTCAGTGGGTGCTGCCCGTGCCTCAGGGCTTTAATCAGAATATCCTATTCCTCAAAGGAAGGGAGGGTATGGATTCCCTGCCCCTGCAGGAGGGGGTGTTATTTATTATGGGGACCTGGCCTGGGGGATGGCTGGAGGGGAGAGCTGGCACTTGGCTGGGGGTTTGAGATCTATTTCTAGCCCAGCTCACAGCTGTGGGGAGACCAGGAAAATGTTCTGCTTGTCCCCATGGCCAGGAAAAGGGGACAAAGCACCCAGGCAAAGCCACGTGGAGTGGGATGGAGCAGCCAGGATTCCCTAAATCCCCTGGAGCTGCTCGGGTTCGCAGCAGGAAGGAGCTGGAAACACAAACTCTGTGTAAGGAGCAAAGGGCCCCCGTGAAAAATTCACAGCTCTCCGTGCCAGCAGGGATATCTGGCCCTGAACGATTGGAAAAGTGAAGCAATTCCTTTTTTTTTCCACAGAGCAAAGCCACGTGTGTGGATGAGTGATGGCTGTGATAGGGAGTGAGTCAGGCTTCCCTCCAGCTTGAGGACTCAGATTTGGGAAGAGCACTGGGGGAAAGGGGAAAGCAGAGCCTTGGTTTGGGGCTTGTGCCCTTGTGCATCCCCTGGGATGTTCCTAGAAGCTCCTCCAAGCCCTGAAGGCTGCCCAGAGGGAGATTTTGGCTTTGCTGATGCCCCTCCTGCTGCTTTGTGCCAGCAGAGCAGCTCAGCAAAGCCCCATCCCAAAATCCAGCTCTGCCTGGCCATTCTGCTGGGCAGCAGCTCCTCCCAGAGCTCAGGGGGAAGGTGTGATCCTGATCAAACTCAGGGGAGTGGATCTGGGCAAATATCTCAGTTTGGGGGCTGTGTGCAACAGGGAACATCATCCTCATCTTCCCCACTGAAATTCAAGATAAATGGGGACAGGGAGAGTTTTTAAAGCTCCTCTAGGCAGCTGGAGAGTGGAAGCAAAGTGGATTTTTGCCCTGGATGGATGGAAGATCTGTTTTGCTGTCATTTGAGCAATTTCTGTGTGGCCACATCCCTGGCTCTGATGTCTTTTGCTGCCTGAGCTCTAAACTGATCATGTTTGCAGGATGGCTTTGATTCCATGAACTGTCACCCATGAAAACAAGAAAACATGGAAAGGAAAAGTGATTGTTGTGACCTGGATGGAATAATCCATTTCTAACCCTCCTTCAGCCCTGGGGGATAAGGACTTAACTTACAAATGATATAGAGGTTTTTATGCCCTGCATTTTTAGAATATGTTCTTTTCTATTGGGGCTAAAATGAGCATTTTTCTTCTTATTTACCATCCCTCTGTGCTGTGCCATGTGGCTAAAACTGTATTAATAGCCTCAGTTTGTGCAGGATGAAGATAATCAGGGCACCACGACCACCAGCTCAGGGCCTTTATCCCCCATAAATATCCCCATAATCCAGCTCCTCTGCCACGTGTGTTATTATTTGAGCTGGAATTCAAATTATCATTCCAAGTTCCTGACATCAAATTTGGTTTCCAGCCTTCTGAGATGAAATTACAGGTATGAAGCAGTGACACATCCAGGGGCACTCCAGCCCAGGGTGATCTTGTCAACCCCAGTGAGATTTTTTACCTTTCCCTTTCACTCTGAGGTGTGCAAGGAAAATCCCACACAGCTCCCAGATTCCAAAGTGCTATCAGAACACTGAGAATTATTTGTTTCCTGCTTTAAGAAACACCATAAAAGGAGCTCATCTATGAACAAAACTCATCTAACCCCCAAAATATGATATAAAAGCAGAGGGGATGATGAGGATTCAACTTAATTCTGGATTAATGTCTCTTTCTGGGTCTTTTCTTGGGTTTTGCTGGTCTTGCTTCAAGTGTGAAGATCCCTCTTAGTGGGTCTTTAAGACATCTGCCATATGTGAAGATGTCCAGAAGAAGGAAAAGTCTGGAAAGCTCAGACCCCATCGAGGGCAGCTCTGGTTCTTTGCTGACGTGCTCTCCTGCTCTCTGCTCTGCAGAAAGAGAGAAATCCCTTCCCTGAAGCTTTTGTGTGAGAGCTGAAGCTGAGCTGAGTGCCTGGGAAATGGGGGGAAATTGCACTTCCCTGGGGTTTTCAGCATGAAATCTAAAAGGGAATAATGGCAAGGTCTGGGTGGGCTGTGATGGTGCCACTACTGGGAACGTCCTGGATTTTTGTGGGAAGTGGTTCCTGAGCCCTGCCTGATCCTCCTTTGTGCATCCCTGTGGGGTGCAAGGGAGCCCCTGGACCCTTGCCCCTCCTAGCCTGGGGAATGTGCTCCCAGCATCCCCATTTCCACATGAAATGGGAAATGTGGCCAGTTAATCACACCCTGATCCTAAAATCACACTGGCCAGTTAATCACACTCTGATCATAAAACCATCTAGGCTGGAAAAGATTTCAGCTCATCAAGTCCAACCATTAGCCAGCTCAGCATGGCCAGGGTGACTTTTATCAAACTTTTCATCTTTCTTGATCCCTTTTTGGGGTTGCTTAAGCCCAAAATCTCAACGGCAGCTGGCAGAATTGCCAGGCCCCCTTTTTGCTCAACTCCCATAATAACAGGGTGACCTTTCCCAGCCATCTGCAAAGCTCTGGAAATGCTGCAGGGTGGATTTTGATTGGCCTGGAGATGGATTTTTGCAGTGCTTCCCAAATGTCAGGTGCCACATCATGCAGCAAGGGATGTGCTCAGCTTCCCCCCTTCCTTCCCCAGGAGCATCGTGGTGACACCAGCTGTGGGTGATGGGCACCATCACATGGAATGGATGATTAAATTATTAAAAAGAGGATTAAAAAAGGAACCAAGAGCTGGAACAGATACTTCAGTTACCTGTGGGTGAGGCTGGATTTCCCCAATTCAACTTTCAGTCTTTCCTCAGGACCTCTTCACCCCCAGCCTGCCCAAGTGTCCCCAAGGGAAGTGGCAGATGAAGAACCAGCCCTCATTAAACAGTAGCAACACATTTTATTGATGTTTTCTGCTGGTAATTGGCATTTGAGTTCAGCTCATTTGGGTTTTAATCAGAATATCCTATCCCTCAAAGGAAGGGAGGGTGTGGATTCCCTGCTCCTGCAGGAGGGGGATTTATTCCCCATGGTGGGGGATGGCTGGAGGGGAGAGCTGGCACTTGGCTGGGGGTTTGAGATCTATTTCTAGCCCAGCTCACAGCTGTGGGGGTACCAAGCAGGAAAATGCCCTGCTGAAATTGTGGATTTGCAGAAATGAGCAGCTTAATAAGAACATTTTGAGGGGTTTCATGAGGAGGGGTTTCCCCTCTGTGGATAAACCTCTGCTGAGGGGTGAGGAATTGATTGTGGCCACATCTGAACTGGCTCAGGCACAAAAGACTGCTCACCACCTGCCCAGGGGGTGGGAGAAGTTGTAATAAATATTGTGACCCAATCTGAGCAGTTTTGGGGCTACAATCAACCAAGGTTTCAACCCTGAGCCCTGAAGGTTGGCAGTGCCCAGATTTTGATTCTGTTGCTCTCCTGCAGCAGCTGGGGAAGGGATGGAGCTGGTGCCATGTCCAGAGGCTCTGCCCCAAATCCTGCCTTTGCCCTGTGCTGTGGGCTTGAAGAAAAATCCCCAACCCCCCCCAAATTTCAGCTTCTTTGCTGGGTACCACAGTCAGGCTTTGCAGGGGGGGTTCAGAGGTGCTGAGCTTTGCAGGAGGAGCTGCAAGCACTGAGGATAAACCCCTGGGACCTGCAGCCCTTTCCTTGCTGCCCCCTCCAGCCCTGAAGGAGGAATAAAGAGCATTTCCCAGCGGGGAGGAGCAATGCCTGGATTCGGGGAGGGCTGTGCACTCAAAACACCTCTGGGGCTTGGAAGCACTCCTGTTTCTAGGGCTAATCCTGGAATTTGAAGAGTTCCTGGCATTTAGCCTGGCTGCAGCATCACAGTTGCCTGGCCAGGTTATTTCTTGGAGCGAGGAGAAGTTTGTCCCTTTGCTGCTGAGCTCCAAGCTTCACCTGGCTGGGACAGCTCTGCAGCCCTTGGTTTGCTTGTGCCACAGGGCAGAGAGGCTTTCCCCCAGATTTGGGGTGACTCAGGACCCTGTGGGCCTTGTGAACCCCCTCAGGTTCACCCCAAGGGCAGAAACACCAGGTGATGGCTCCTTCCAGAGGGGAGGCACCTGCTCTGTCTCTATTGGGAAAAAAAATATAAAAAAGAGAAATAAAAGCAAAGAGCTGAGTTTTTGTAAATAGGGAAAGTGCCAGGAGGCTTTCCAGTGATTGCTCTTCCTCAATGGCAGGAACTGGGATTCCTGGCCAAAATTCATCCAGTGATTATCTCGTTTGGGGAATTCAGGGATTTGGGTAAGAGCTTTATCCCACCCTTCCCATCTTTAAAGAGTTTTGCAGTCGTTGGGTAATTTGCTAAATCCTCCTGATTTCTGTCACTCTCCTTTTCCCCCTTGCCAGCCATCCTGCCAGGAAATCCCCCAGCACAGTTCCTGGGTTTGCATCCCTGGTTCCACCTCTGCTGGGAGCACTGGGAAGGGACCCTGCTCCCTCCAGCCTGGCTGCATCCCTGATTCCAACAGATCCCATCCAGGGGCTGCTGCTGGCAGAGCTTGGATACACTCCACTGCTGCTTCCTCACCTCCTTTGCCCTGAAAAAAATCAGGAAAATCCCCAGTTCTGCTGTGCCTGCCAGGGCCCCACAATGGGGAAGGAGCTGGAGATGATTCCCAGGGGATTCACATTTGTAGGGAACAGCAGGGACTGGATGTGAGGGGGTCCTGCCACCCCTCCCCAGGCTCCCAGGGATGAGAACCCCCAGGGAATGGCAAAAAAATCTCCCAGGGACACATAAATAACCCAAATATAACCCAAAAATCCACATCTGGTTCCACCCTGGCAGCAGAGGCAGAGGAGGGTGAGTGGTGCCTGCATTCAGCTGGGTCAGAGCTGTGGTTCCAAGGGGGATTGTCCCTGAGAAATGCCAATTTTCCTCTGGAATTCATCATCCCTGTGCCTGTTGAGGGAGAAGCCAGTGCCATCATTCAGGGAAGGGAATGAAATCCTGAAATCAGAGGACAGAGCAGCACAAACGCTCTGGAAATGTGATCAACTGAAAGTGAAATTGGAAAAAAACAGAAAATTTGGAGTGACTACAACCAAATACACAGAGATGAAATGAGGTGCAGTGAAAAGGATCAAAATTATTCCCATTGACTTCCCTGAAATCAGGGAATAAAGGTAAACAAAAGAGACAGAAGAGAAACAGAAAAAAATGAAATCTCAAAAATAAACCATTCCTGATACAAAGTGAAACAAGTGAATGGGATGACAAGAAGTGCACAGAAATGGAGTCAATGATTTGTTGAAATCACAAAATCCCATTCCCTTTCCTGAAAGGGAGAGAGTGCCATCATGCCCTGAGCACTGGGGTGGATTTCTCTCCTCCTGCACCAGCTGCAGTGATTTATTTAACCTGTTGTTTGCTCAGATATTTCCACAGTAATGAGTAAATCCAGAGTACCCTTGGATTTTTCGCTGCTCCCTTTGTCTCATGGCAGCTCTGTCAGTAGGACACAGATGGATTCAGCTGCTCCAGTGCCATCTCAGTGGCCTTGCCACGGTGGCTTTGTTTGTAGCCCCCGAGTGGCTCCAGTTTTTCAGCAGTGGGGATGCTCCAGAGCCTCCTCCCCACACCTCAGGCAGGTTTTTAAGCCCTCACAGCTCCAGGAAATGCAGCACCCACCTCCCTGCCATTCCCCACACTGCTCCAATTCCTCCTTTTCCGTGGAAGCTGAGCTGAGTACCCTCCAGCAGCTCTCAGGGAAGATTTTTATAATTTTATTTTTTTTTTTTTTGCAATTTCCCTTTATCTCCCGTGTTCCCCTCAGGGCCGTCTATCACCTCAGACTTTATTGCCTTCTCTAATTACTTCTCTGAAGTCCAAGTACAATATTACTCCAGGATCCTTTGGAACAACTTCCTGAGCTGCTGCAATCCCACTCATCTCCTGCTCCTGCCTCTCTTGATAAACCCCATTGTACTGATTTCATTTCAGTGTGTCAACACCGAGGCTGAGGCTTTGCAGCCAAGCAGACTGGGGGGAAAAAAGGTGCAAAATTGGGTTCCATTCCTTCCCTTTGTTCCTACAGATTTTGCCTTTCAGAGTTCTGCCACTGCTGCAGCTTCCTCAGCTCCTAATTTGGGTTAATCCAGGGTTTAATTGCAGGCTCCAGGCTGCTCTGAGTGAGCTCTCAATGCTGGTGGGGTGCCCACGGGTTTGGGGTGGAATTTTTGGGTTGAACAGCAACAAATCCTCTCCTGAGGATTCTCTTATCCTCAAGAGTGAACCTGGCTGGTGCTCAGGGGGAGGTGACCACCCAACCCCCTCTCTGCATCAGGGGGGGCTCTGACAATCCCATTATTTGGGGGTTCCAGCTTGGGTAAATTCCCCTGGAATCAGAAGATTTGAGTGGGTTTTTTTTATACTCATGAAAACCAGTGCCATGCTCAGTGTGGGATTAATTTGATGAAAGCCAAGGGCTTGTTGGGCCCCCTCAGGTGACAGCCTGGCTCCTGCCCACCAGTGGAGCCCATTCCCATTCTGCACCAGTTGCTGCCTTTCCCCCTCATTGAGTTTTATGCTGCTGTCAAGCAGGACTCCACAAAATGTTAATTTTGCCCTGGCACGGAGCCCCTGCCATCTGCTCCAGGACACCTTCAGCTGCCAGAGTGCCAGGCTGCTCTAAAAAGGTGCTGAAGGGCCAGAAGTGCTGCTCCAGGTCTGTATTCTCACCCTGCTCTGCAGCTAATTACAGCCACAACCTTTAATTATTATGCAAAAGGATTTTCGGTTTGCTGTGCAGTCCCTACCTGCAGGCCTGGGTTTGGAATTTCACAGGCTGGTTTTGTAGCTGGCTTTGGGGTTTGCCAGGTGGTGGGCTCAGTTTTTGGATCAGAAATGTTCCTTCCTGTGCAAAAGGGTTGCTGCTGGGTGGGAAATTTAGTGGGGTTTCTAATAAGCTTTTATCAAAGCCTAATTTTTGCTTGATAGAAAATTGTTTTTCTCCTCCTTAAAAAAAAAAAAAAAAGAAAAAAAAAGCCCTTTTTCTTTGGGTTTTATTTATGGTTCTTCAGATTTTACCTCTTTTACCTCCTTTATGAGGGAATTTTTGGTGGTAAGAGCTCTCTCCAAGCAAAGCAGGAGGGAGGGAGAGAGGTTTCCACTACGACCAGCATTCTCTATCCAAGCAGCATCTGGAGCTCTTTGCTGGGTTTGCATTGTTTCTGTGCAGCTTTCATGTCTTCCATTTCTGTTTCTGTGCATCTTTTAACATTGCCTCAGTAGGATTTCCCACAAACCACCAGGATTTCCTAATATTTGGGGTATTCTGAGATGAAAAATGCCCTTGAAATAGGTGATGTAGGATCTGATTTGATGCTGGGCTCTGCTGTGTGAGCCTTATGGCTCCACAGGGATCATTGCAAAATATGACAAAAAAAACCCCCTCATTCTTATGAAAATGACCTTTATTAAATTGCTTTAGTTCCTCCCTTAATTTGAATTAAACCAGACATGATTTATTTTCAAAAAGTTTTCTGCTCTGTGCTGCAGGGTGGTCAAACTGATCAGCCCTAAAGCCACGTTGTCACTTTATTTGGAATTTATTTTTGGGATCTATCTCTCCACTATGCCAACATCTGCTTCCCTTTGGGCATCACCCACGTCATCCCTCACCCTCCACATGCCAGATCCTCTTCCCAGAGGAGCCTGAAATGAGGCAAGGGGAATTGCAACACCCTGGAGAGACATCCTAAAAAATTCCAGGGGGATTTTTCATGCCTTGCCCAAGGAGGAGGGATTTTTCATGCCTTGCATGCAGGAGGAGGGATTTGGGATTTGAGATTTGGGATTTGAGGTTTGGGATTTGAGATTGGGGATTGGGGATTTGGGGGGGATCCCCTGCACACCTGGGTGGGCTGGTAGGAAGGAACAGGCACCAATCCTTGCATTCACCTCCTGCCTGCTGGGGTGTCTGGGGGGAATGGTGGGTTTAAATCTTCTCCTACCTCCTGGCCTCCCAGGATTTGCTGGAGAAAACTCCACTGGGGCTTCCAAAGGCAAATGTGGGACTGGCTGCAGCACAGATGTGTGCAAGCAACAATGGGCTGAGCTGAGCCCCACGCTCAGCAGAGGGGGAGGGACAGAGGGAAGAAGGAAGGGAAGGGAAAAAGCAAAGCAGAAAATGACTCCAGCCCCTGGTGACAACATCAGAAGGGAAGAGCTGTAAATTGGAACCCTGTTAGAGGCAGGGGGGAGCAGGAAAAGCCCTTTTGGGGTGGGCAGAGCTCTGTGCTGGGTCTGTGGGGTGGTGGGCACAGCTTTCCCCCCAGTCCCTGAGACCAGGGGGTGCCAGCAGGGTCTGGGGTCTCATTCCCACTCGGGGGTCTCACACGGGAACGTTTCCCCCTTTGCTCTCTGGTTTGCAGCCCCCCTTGCCAAACCCCAAGGTCTGTGCCTACCCCAGCTCCAGGCCCTGGGGATTTGCTCTCTTTGCCTCCTGCTAATTTGGGATAACTGATTGGATACACATTAAAGCCATCGAGGATTTTCTCCCCTGGGGCTTCCCAGGGCATGTCTCACTGTTTTATGCCTTTGTTTAACTGGATGATAATTCCATTTTTCATTGTGAACATAGGGTTTTTTCTTTTTCAGCTGTTTGAGGTTTTTTGCTTAATAATCCAAACTATTATCCTATTGTCCTAGCTGATCATCCAAGACAAAAAAACCCAACAAAAAACGAGGAGGAGGATTTGGAAGGAAATCTTTCATTCTCTTTATTTTTCAGGTGTGAAATAGGTCAGGTTTTAAGGTTCATTGTCTGCTGAACTGCTTGGAAAGCAAAAGTCTTGGCTGAGGGATCTCCACACCAAATATTTCCTGTGCAGGGAATGGTGTTCCCAGGAGAAGTGTGGTCTGTGCCTGGACAGAGCTTCTCGTGCCTCACAGCTGCAAATCCTGCAGCATCCAGAAAGGGATGCTGCAAGTGTGAAAAGTCTTCTAAAAGAACCACAAAAAAAAGGGGAGGAAGAAAAAACCAAGTTAATTTTTAAGGGATTTGGGAAGGCCAGGGAGTTCTCATGTTCAAGATTGGCAGGACAGCACTTCTTCCTTTTACTTCTTTTTTTAAGATTGATTGTGAGTGACAGAAATGTGGGAACTGTGTAATAACGCCAACAAAAAAAAAAAAAAAAAAAAATTAAAAAATAAAAAATCCTGTTGCTTCCTCACATCCCCCAGACAATGGCTAATTGTTCTAATTTGGGTCACTCCCCTGCTGTGCTGCAGCAGGAACCCTTCACCAGGGCTCTTTAATCATTAATGTTGGCCTCTTTTGCACAGTGCTTGGCCCCAGTGCAGCCCCCCAGGGCTCTGCCCATCCCCAGGGATTCTGCTGCTGGAGGAGCAGAAGGGGATTCGTTTCTTAAATGAAAACAAATTAATTTGCAAGAACATCTTTATCACCAGGCTTTGTGTCCTCCTCTGGGCTCTCCCCTTTCAGAGCAGCCCTGCAATCCAGTGTGGGAGCCAGATGTTGGTCATGATGCAGGGAGGGCAGGCAGCCACTCCAGGGTGATTTTTCCCTGCTGGAACCCCAGCCCTGCCCATCCCGGGGTTGTTTTTCCATGGGGAAATCCCTCAGTGAACCCAGCAGAAAAACCAGGGTGGGGAAAGGCATCCTGCAGGTGCTGGGGATGCCTGCAGGTTTGGCAGGACACAAATCCCAGCTGCCAACCTCTGCCTGCTCCCGTTTATCCCTGGCTTTGACCCGTTCCCGTTTCCTCACCCACAGCAGCGTGGAGAAAAAGGGTTTTCCACACCCCGTGTCCTGCTGGGATCCCTGGATCTGGAGGTTCTCCCCCAAACCCCCTGCCCTCAGTGCAGGTGGAGCTGGGCAAGCACGCCCCCTGGAATTATCAGGGAAAAATCAGCTGGAAAATCAGCTTGTGATTCCTGGGAATCACCACGTGGGCACCTGGGTATATCTGGGAATAAACCCTCCCCAATTTATGTCAAAGCTTTGTTTTTAGAGTGGAGTCAAACCCCACAAAACCTCACTGATTCTTCCCAGCCACCAGCAGAGACGTCCTGGGATTTTGGTTGTTGTGGTTTGGCTTTTTTTTTTTTTTTTTAACCCTGAGTGAACCTGCTGTAATTGTTTCCCTGTACACTCCCCTCAAGTGATTTGTCAAACTCCCAGTTGCTCCCTGGTTATTCAATATTTATGATGTCTTTATAAGCCAGCACGGAGGTGAGGAGGGAATTAATTTTATAAATTGCATAAATTGCATAAATTAGGCTGCAAAACCTGAGCTCTCAGGGAGGATGTGGAGGCAGCAATAATTGGCTGTCCAGGCAGAGGAGCTGCAGCCCCTTCCTGCTGGGATTCTCCTGAAATCCTGAGCCATGCCTGTGGCTGCAGAGCCCAGTTTATTGCAGGCTTTCCTCTTGAATTCCTGTCTCTTCCCTAACCAGGCAGCAGTTGGAGAAGAGCAGGCAGACAGCACCAGTTGTCACATCTTGGATCTTTTTTTTTTTCTCATTATTGATCTTTCAGTCAGGTTCTGCCTGTGGCCTTTCAGAGAGCAGGGGAGGCACTGCAGGGTGGGTGAATTATTTGAATTATTGGATGGCAGATCGTGTTTTGTTTGAAAATCCTGAACCATGATTGGGCAGTCTGGATACCCAGGATTGGGGTTTATTTTATTTTTAGGACCCAAAGTTTCTAGACACAAATCCTTAGGAACTTTCAGATTTCAAGTTTTCCAAGCCAGCACCCCTTGGGGTGGAAATTTGAGTGAAAATCAGGAAGATGCCGCATTCCTTCACGTTTTTATTTTTCCTAACAATTAAATGTTGTGAGATTTTCTCTTCCCAAAGCTCCATCAGCTCACAAAGCCTCTGGGCAGCAATTTTTGGTGGTAATGGATGGGTAATTTAACCAAATTTAATTAATCTCTGTCAAATTTTAGTGCTGGAAGCTGATGCATGGTGTCAAATGGTAATGGCAGAAGAATAACAATATAATATTAAAAATAATAATAATAGCAGTAATAATAATAATTACAGTAATAATAGTGTAATAATATTAATAATATAATAATAGTAATGGTAATAGTGATAATAATGGTTATGATAATAATAACAATATAACAACAGAATAATAATAGTAGTAAAAGTAACAGTAATAATAATAGCAGTAAGAGTAATAATAGTAATAATAATAGTGATAACAATGGTAATAATAACATCAATATAATAACAATATAATAATAATGATAATTATCATTTTCATTATAATAATAATAATGAGAACAATAATATAGTAGTAGTAATAGTAATAATATCAATAGCAACGGCAACAATAAAAATATCAATATCATAACAACNCCTGCAGAATCCTAGCAATCAGAGGGTTTGTCCCTTTTCTCAGCAGTTTCCAGGGTGGTCCCTTGGGGCTCCCCAGCTCGGAGTGCCCCGCGGGTGGCTGCCAGGGGGGCAGAGCCCTCCCCCTGCCCTGGCCCTGCCCGTGACCGTGTCCCTGGCTGTGTCCGCAGGAGGGGGACTCGCTGGGGGCCATGGAGAAGCTCTGCAGGCAGCTCACCTACCACCTGAGCCCCCACTCGCAGTGGAGACGCCAGGGCATCGTCCGGAGGAAGCCGCAGTCCTGGTGAGTGCCTGGCTGTGCCCCTGGGGAACTGGGGGGTCCGGGGGGCTGGAAATGGGGGAGCTCCTGCTGCTCCCTGCAGCCACAGCGCTGTCTGAGGCTCCTGGGGCTCAGCTTTCTCACTTTCTAGACTCGGTTTCTTCGCGATGTTTTGGTTCAGGAAGAGCTGGTTCTCACAGGCAAGTGTTGTTGTAACAAGAGTGATGTTGTGAGTTGTTCCTGAACCAAAATATCATGAAGAAACTGAGTCTAAGAACTCAGAAACTTCAGGCTCAGGAGCCTCAGACTACACAAGGGTGTCCTGGTTTAGGGCAAATTTGGGAAGAGACCTCCCAATGGGGTCGGTGTAGAAAGCAAATCCAAACAGCAGCTCCAGGAACTGGTTCAGGGGAAGATTTCCCAGGAGGAAAGTGGGGAAAAATTGTTTATTCAACGGGCAAAGCACTCCCCAGCACAACAAATGAGCAATACTAACCAGCAAAGCCTCTCTCTGCTCCGAGGAGGTGACAAATTCAGAAAGTCTCACCCAGTCTGTGGCAGTGCCTCTGGGGAATGCCCCAGCCAGGCCTGGGGGACACAGGGTGCTCTGCTGGGTTTAGTGCAGAGCAGGTCAAACAGCTCTGAGAAAAAGGGAAAACACAGTCTGGAGAACTTCTCTGCTTCAGCCAGCCAAAAACTAACAAAAAGCAGAGAATTTTCTCCCACCATCCACACTGCAGACAGCACAGGCTGTGTGTGAGGGAAAGCTGAAAACTCTGATCTTTGTGTTTTAAAAACAGCAGCCTCAGACATTGCCCCGCTTCTCCTTCACTCTCAGACCCAGCTCTAAAGGTGCAAAACTTATTTCTGAGCTAAACAGACGAATGGGGACAGAATTCAGCATCAGCCCAGGACGAGGAGGAGCAAATCCGCCGGGATGAAGGGAGGTGCTCAGAGCTGGGGTGTCCCAACCTTGTCCCAACCCCCAGAATTCTCCTTCCTCTCCAGTCTCACCAGCATTTCCCTCATTTAGGGTTCCTTCGTGCTCCCCCAGGGGTGTTTTCCTCTAGTCCCATCTTCCTTTCCCTGTTGCAGAGGAGAGCACCACTACAGTGCTGGGGAGGAGGAAAACCTGAGCCACCCATCCTCCAAACATCCCTTGTCTCCCAAACCGCTCCTAATTAGCTGGTAATTAACGTACAGGCACGTGTCACCATGCACACTGTGGCTTGCAGTTTACACGGAAGGAATTTTGCTGTTAAAAATAGGGGGAAAAATAATCCAGATCCCCTCCTCACGCAGCTCCTCAGCAAAGCATTCCCATCTGGTGTCATCCTGGATCCACAGAGCTGAGAAACCTGGGCATGAGGCTGATGGGAATAGAAAGGGCTGTTTGTTTTCCTTGTGTTGGGCATTATATATTTATTATTTTTGCTTAAGGAAGCGAGAAATAGAAACGAAGCCGCAATCTGGGAGAGTCGGGATTTGTATCCAGGTGCTGGCTCGTGGTGCCAGGAGAGCTTTGGCTGTAATGGAGCTGTGGTGGGAATTAATCCAATGGGAAAAAACCCCCAAAGCTGGGATAGGTAAGGAGAGGGGAGGAACGTGGTCACAGGAGGAAAAAAAGACACAAGGAGATAAAGGATTGAGTGGCCAGATAGGATTAGGAGCACGTCTCTCAGGGATTTGGCTCATCATCCTTACAAAGTGCTGGCCTGAGAGACTACAACGTGGAGAAATGTATTTCATTAGCAGTGTTACCCCCAATTTTGGTGGGGTTTAAGGGCTACAGATGGCTAAACTTTGCAGTTTCCAATAAAGCAGCAGAAACTGGGGGTGCTGGAGCTCCCAGGCTGGGTCCCGCGGGCACACGGAGCTGTAATTACCCTCAGCTCATTATCCCCCGAGGTTTCCTCTTAATTAGAACAGGAACTGCTCACCCTTTATCACCCCATCAGGGCATCGTTCAAGTCCCGCTGATGCTGCATCGCGGAGCTCCTTACAGCCCCCAAACCGCAGGAAATCCTGGAAAATGAAAACATTTCGAGCCCTGCTTTGTGCCCCTCTGTCTTGAATTTCCGATCCCTGTCCTTAGTGCCCAGCCCGCGGCCAGCACAGCCCCGTGCCCGGGAGGCGCAAGGCTTTGCCCGCAGCCTTTCCTCGCAGCAGCCGGGAAATAGCTGAGGTTTTCCAGGGCTTTAGGAGCAGGGACGAGGTTTTGGGATGAGGTTTTGGGATGAGGTTTTGGCTGTCAGAAAGCCCTGACCACATGGAAGTGACCTCAGGGCTGCCAACGTGGGATGCTGGCTGCTGGTTCTGTCCCAGCCTGGCTTTGGAGGGTGGGATTTTCCTGGATTTCTGGGCTCTGGCTCTTTTTTAAATGGATTCTGGCTCTTTTAGGAGGTGACTGCGAGTTGAACTCTTTGCTGGAAGGTGAAGTTAGACTTTTGCTCAGGTTTAAATGCCGTAAAGCAGGGATTTTATAGAGAGCATCCTGCCCTGGGCTGGGGTTTCCCAGTGCCCTGGCTGCTCCCAAGGGAATCATGAGCTCCCGGTCCCAGGCGCTGGCATTGCCCTGACTCGACCCTGCTGCCAGGTGTTGCAGGAGCTCCTCAATAGCACGGATCCACCCTTTTTTAAGTCTGTGTGTTCCAGGGAAAATCGCTTTCCTTCATCCCACCCCCACCGTTTCCCTAGCAGGCGAGAACGGGGAGCGGAGCAGCGGGAGGAGGAGGAGGATGGGCGCCGAGGATGGAGCTGATTTTCGGGCCGGGCAGGGGGGGAAGGCTGTGCTTCCCCATCCCAGCTCCTCCCAGGCTGGGTGTGCTCCCTAAATCCCAGCCCTGGCACCGCTCTGCTGCCCTGGCACCGCAGCACCCGAACCGCTGCCAAATGACCTTATTTTTTTGGCACGTTATAAATCTGTCTGGCTCTCCCTCGCTGTCTCCGCGCCTCCCTCGGAATACATTAAACATCCAGGGATGATAATCGGGGAAAGCCAACAGCAGCAGGATGCAGCCAGCCTGCTAAAACCTGGCTCTGCCTGAGGACACCATTCCAGCCCACGGCTGGACCAGCGAGTGTGGAATTAGCTCCTGGGATCCCCCTGCTCCTGGGATCCCCCTGCTCCTGGGATCCCCCTGCTCCTGGGATCCCCCTGGTCCTGGGATCCCCCTACTCCTGGGATCCCCTTGCTCCTGGATCTCCACTCCCGGAATCTCCACTCCCGGGATCTCCACTCCTGGGATCTCCCCCCTCCTGGGATCCCCCTGTTCCTGGGATCTCCCCACTCCCGGGATCTCCACTCCCGGGATCTCCACTCCTGGGATCTCTCCACTCCTGGGATCTCTCCACTCCTGGGATCTCCCCCCTCCTGGGATCCCCCTGCTCCTGCTGCTGCCCAGCGCTCGCCGCCAGCATCACGGAGGCAAAACCGGGAATGGAAGCTCCCGTAATTGCTGCGGAGCACGGGCTGGGAGGGAGGAGGTGTTTCCCAGGGGAAACCATCCCGTTGTGGCAGGAATGAGCCAGGAAGGCAGCAGGGAGGATGGGGCAGCGGGCAGCAGCTGGAGGAATATCGAATATTCACGTGGTAACTCCAAATGTACATCAGATAAACCCTTTTCGGTTTTTTTGCACGCAGTTCCTGTTAATGCCTCTGCACGAAGCAGGGGAAGAATTTAGGGTGAAGCAGCTCAGACTAAATGGAATTAAATGGGGCCAATCTGGACCTAAAATTGTGGATTTTTTAACTCTGCTGCTGCTCTGCAATAAGCAGGGAAACCCCCAAATGTCCACACCAGGCTGGGCCAATGTGGCACTGCCTGCACTTTCTAACTCCATTTTTTGTTTCACAGTTCTCAGTGCAAATCCCCCAGTGCTGGCACCTGGATAGAGCCAGGAGCTGATCCTTTTCTCATTTCTCCTGGTTTTCCAGGTGGATTTCCAGCCCATTCTTTTCTTTGCTACTTCCTGCTGATGACACCTGGGACTCAACCTGAACTCCTTTCACCCTCTGATGTGAAGTCATTAGAAATCACCTTGAAAACAGCAGGGAAATGAGTAATTTGGGACAGCTTTTGGAAAGGTGGAGGCTGTGGCAGATTTAACCCCTGGTTATCTGAGGGTTGGATGTTCTCCGTGGCATTTGGCATCCAGGTGCAGAGACCTGTTAGAACAGAAGATGTTGGGATTTAGTGATGAATTTACAGAGGTTGAGCAGCCTTATTTTGATGGCAGGGATGATCTTTTACCATCCCACTCCTGATTTCATTGGGAGCACAAAACATTTCTGTCCTGCAGGAATGCTGGGTGCTGGGCTTTCCTGTTGGCAGTGCCTGCTTGCATTGCTTTACAAAGGGAGAAAAAAATTTAAAATGGGGTTTTCATGGTGGGAGAAGCCCTTTGGAAAACAGCAAGGGAATGTTTGTGGCTGGAAATCCTCCTCTGCTGTGGCAGCTGGTGGGTGAGCAGAGAAGTCAGAGCTCCTGCAACAAAAGTTCCCTTCAGAGCATCCAGCACAAGTCCAGGTGGTGGGAGGAGGCTGGGGCAGGGGCTCCTGGTCACTAAAATCCCATTTCTGTGTGTGTGTGCTGCAGCAGAGAGGGAATGTGTGTGGGGGTGATCAGCCTGTGTCCATGGGATGTCATTCCACGGCCATCCCACGGCTGTCCCAGGGAGCAGAGAGGGCAGAGGATGGCTCAGAACTCAGGGATTCAGGGGGGATGCTGTACTTTCCCACCTTTTGCAGTGGAAAACAGGCCATTCCCAAACCTCTCTGCTCTTTCCAGCGTGGCCCGAGGCTCTGGGTGTGGAGAAGAGCCCAGCTCTGGCTCCCAATGGATTTTTGGGAAGCAGTGGGATGCTCAGCCCTGGCTCAGGGGTGGGCTCACCAAGACCTGAGTTTGCAGCTGCTGGAGCTGAACTGTAAATAATTCCTGGCCGCTGAAATGCCACCCGGGTTGGTGGAGAGGATTTCAGGTTTTCCACCGGCTCCGGGTGTGAAATGAGCCCTCCCCCTGCTCCTTGTCCCGGGTGCCCCAGGATTGCAAACAATTGACCCAAACTGCAAAGCACCATCTCCCCCCACGCTGATGAATATTGCCCCTGACAAAGGCTGGGATTGCTTCTGCTGCTCCTGCCAGCCAGAAATGCTGGAAAATAAAGCAGAAACAACCTGAGGCTGGGATGAGGTGATTCAGAGCAGCAGGAAACCCCTCCTCTCTGACTTTTCCATCACAGTTTTGTTGTTTTTTTTCTGCAGCCTTATAAACTTTAGGTTTTTAAGGCACTACCTGGGATTTAAAACCTCGATTTCAAGCCAAAAAGATCCCCCTCTTTCCTCCTGCAGTTGAATCGAGGAACAACGTGGAGGTTTTCCTCCCCTCAGAGGGAACATTGCTCCCCTCCCACCTCCTTGCTCTTGGGTGCTTGTGCCTCCTTAAATGTGTTTTTTAGTCCGGTGCATAATTAGACAGGTCTTTGATGGTGAAAAGTGTGGGGTTTATAATTTATTTTTTTGTAATAATTACTTCTCTGCTTCTGGGCAGAGTGGAAATGAGATTTTCCATGGACACATGGCGGGGATTATTTAAATCCATCCCCACCACTCGGGCTGCGGAGCCGGGAACCAACCAGTAGAAATTGTTATTAAAGGAGAGAATCAGCTGGGAAAATAATTCATCTCCCCAGCTTGGAAGCTGTCCAGACACTCTGGGATGATTCCTCTCGTCTCAAACAGACACTGACTCCTTTTTTCAGGTGGTGAGGGGCAATTTGGGGATGCTGGATGCTGCCCCAGAGGGGAAAGGCATCACATTTAATCCCAGCCAGCCCAGCCTGGCTGTCACCGCGGGCTGTATTTCCCAATTAAGACACTCAAGCTCGATGATGAAGCTTTGCTACTCTTTACATTTATTTTCTTTGCCCAGCCCTTTCAGGCGGTGAAGGAAGGTGTTTAGTGAGCTCATCCATCACTTTGACTCGGCGGTGAATTCTCACCTCCCGCCCGCTGCTGCTGCTGCTCTCTTTGAATGGAAATAAGGTTTAAAATAACGCTGCAAATGGGGACGGCCACAGCGGGGGGCTGTGCCACCACCGGGGGGTCCTGTGTGTCCCCTGAGAGTCCCCATGGGTGACACAAACTGGGCTCAGCCCCTTCCACCCCACCCCTCATCCTCACACACCCCTCGGCTCCTGCGAGATGGGACGGAGGAAAAAAACCCTCTGGAGCACCTGAAGCACAGAAGGTCCTTTTGCATCTCAAAAGGGACTTTTTTGGCACCTCCAGGAAAAGGTCCAAAGCCCCTGGACACATTCATGTTTTTTTCCAGGCCTTGCCAGCTTGTGTTTTGACACATCCCAGTGTCAAACAGAGCTCAGCCCCAGGCTGGTTCCTTTTGTCCGGCAATATGTTCCTCCAGGTGCTTTACTCTCCCTGTGCCCAGGATTAGCACCACGCTGAGCTGGGTTTTTTTTTTGGATGAATGCAGCCTGGTGTGCTGCAGGTCCCTCCTGTGCGTGCTCCGGGGAATGGGGATTATCCCCTGGCAGCAATGCCCACCTGGAGCCTCTCTGCATTCCCGGCTCCAATCGGCTCCAGGGTCACACTGGCAACTCAGATGGGGCTCGTTATCCCGAAGATGATGAGCTGGAGACTTGAGGGAAACAAAAAGAAAAAAAAAGAAAAGCGTGTGTTGACATAATACGGACAAATCCCTTGGGAAGGTTTGTGGTTGGGCTGATTTTCCCAGCTCTGTTCCTTGAGCAGCCAGCTCGCAGAGCAGTGACACGAACCCTCAGCACAGGAGAGAGCGGGGAAAAGGCAAAATATTTGCATTTGGAGGGCCTGTGTTGGAGCAGAGAAGCCCAACAGGCAGCCAGGGAAAATCCAGGGAAGGTTTTTGTGGTTTTCCTGCTGGTCCAGCAGAATTTGTGGGGACTGGGGGAGCTGAGCTGCTCCGAGCAGAGATCACATTCCTGCTCTGTTACACCCGCTTGGCAGGCAGCCCCACCTCTGCTCCCTGCTCTGTTTTCATCTTTGGGGGGAGCTGGAGGCTGAAATCCCCCCCATCTGCAGGGAAATGATCTGCCAAGAGCAATGGAGTGCTGGGGGAAGAGGGAGTTTGCTTTGGGCAGCTCAAGCTGGTCCTCGTTGCCTGGATTTTCCCCCTTTGTTTGGCTTTGCAGGAATGGCTGCAGCCGCTTTCTGCTGCCCCTGGGCTCAGGGAAGGGGATCTTAAAATGAAATCACTGCACCAAAACCCGTGCCCAGCAGGAAAAGCAACCCACAAGGTGCCAAAATTTCAGTTTCAGCCTCTGCTGCAGTTGCAGAGCAGAGGGGCGCTGAGAAATCCTCTCACTGGAACAGAAGATGAAAAAGCCACCCCAAAAATCCCTTTTTCTTCTGAAGCCAGGGGCAGGGAAGTAGCAGTGGGTCAGGTTGTATCCTGTTATTCCTCACTGGAGGGGAGCTGAGGGCACAATGGTGGCTCTGTTCTGCTGGGCTCAGAGGGACCCAGTATTTGGATTAATGGGAAGCAGATGCATCCCAGGGCTGGAATTTCCAACAGCAGGGCAGGGAGGGGGTGCAGGAGCAGCCCCACACTACTCAGGGCTCCTTATCCTGAGGCTGCCTAATCCCAGGGATCCCATCCCAACCTCTGGGAGCACCGAGGGCCCCTGCAGGGAAGCAGGATGGCCACAGGACAGGGTTTGCTGGGCCAGCTTCACACCTGGGTGCTGAAAACCGGGTGACACAAAGCTGTGTTGGCTCAGTGGGTGTGCAAATCCTGATTGAAAACTGGCCAAAGGTCAGGTGGGAGACTCTTGGCTGCCTCACTGTGTCCATCTCCTCCTCCTTTGGCTGCTGCAGCTCCTCCAGCACAAATCCCTGGATGTTCTTTGGGATGGTCTGGGGTTCCTGGCCCCCAGCCCCACCTCACAGATCCATCCCATGGCTCCCTGTGCCCCCCACACCAGCTGTGCCCAGGGTCAGCAGCTGGAGTTTCCCTTTGGTCCATCCCTGAGCACGGCAGGATCCATGTTGGGCTTCACTTTGGACACCAGAGGTGTTGGGATTTTGGTGGGAAGGGCAGAATTTGGCATGGAAGAGGGATCTGCCTAGGATTAGGGGGCTAAAAGGGAAAAATAGAGGAGGGATGGAAGCTCCTGGCTCTGGAAAAAATCCCTTCCCAAGGAGGGAGAGGGACAGGCAGGACCCTGGGAGCCAGGCTGGCTGCTGCCTCCCGTGCTCTGGCTCTCATCAGAGCAAGAGGGGACCTCAGCCTGCCTAAACTCTTCCAAATGTGATCTGTGCTCCAATAAAATAAACATTTTAGGGAAAGCCGAGCCCCAGGCACACATCTTGGCAGCTGATCACTCCCTAATTGCAGGAAGAGCAGTTTGGAGAGGGGGTTCTTTGGGGTTTTTTAATTTTTTTTTTCTTCCTTTCTTTGGGTTGGTTTCTGATGTGAAACCTGGGCTGGAGGATCAGAGTTGAAACTTCTCTCCCCACCCCCAAAAATCCTGGGGTTTTCCCCTTTGTATGAATGGAATTCAACTTATTTCAAGGGACAGGGAACACAAACAGCCTCTGCTAAGTGTGACCCTCAAACCCTCAGCGGGGGCCCGGGTACAGGCAGATCTCCACAAATTTTTCCTGGATTTTTTTGTTGTTGTTTGACAACACCAGGGGCAGATTTGAGGGCTGGGAGAGGATTTTGGTGGGCAGAGGGGAATCAAAGCCGTTGCCTCTCCAGCCTGGGTGTTTCCCCCATCCCATGGGATGGAGATAATTAACCCCAGCCCCAATTTCCATCTGCAAAGGGACCCCACGTGGCAAAACTCAATTTGTGGTGAGGGGGCAGAGCAGGAGCAGTCACACTCTGCCCTCATTTTTGGGGTCACATCCAGCCCATTCACAGGATCATCCCTGCCAAAAACCAAACAAAGCAGCAGCAGAACCAGAGGGAGAGGCTGGAATTTTGGATTTTTAGGGAAACCTCCTTCCTGCTTTTCCAGAGAAGTGCTGGAGGCCTGGCCAGCACTGCTGTTCTCCATCCCATCCCTCTCCCTTTTTCTTTTGCCTCCTCTTCTTTCACTTTTTAAAAATGTGTTGGCAGCCAGTTGTGTGTTTTTATGAGCAAATTCTTAGGAATTTCTTTTCCTGTGGCCTCTTCCCTTCTGACACTGAGGGCTGCAAATGGATTTAAAGGTCCTTTTCCTACCCAGCCCAGCTTCCTCTCTCCCTTGTGAGGACTTGCTCATGTAAATCCAACGTGATCTGGGTATTTTTGTATCTACCCAATCATACAAGTTCCTTTTCAAGAGTCTTTACAGATTTTTTTTTCCTCCTGTGTTTGAGTTTGAAGAAAATGCTGTTTGTTTTATGGCAAACTCTCATTTATTGTAACACAAATCCTTTTTTTGGGGCCAATTCTCTTCCAGGGAATCATTTTCAGAAGCAATGAGCCCAACATGTTGTTTTCCTTTGAATTCCTGGTTGTTTTTCTCTGGCCATTTGTGCAAATTGCCTCTCCTCAAATCCAGGTTCTATCAGCCACAGCTCCTTATTCCACTGGAGTAGAGTTTGCTGGAAAATTTCCAACAGTTTCTGTAAAAAACCAGAGGTTTGGGAGCAAATTGTATCATTGGGGGGATGATATAAATACATTTTATTTTGGGGATGATGGGATAGGAAAATGGAGCTCTCCAACAGCAGGAGAATCACTTTTTTTTGTTTGTTTTTTTAGTAAATTAAATAGAGTTATAATTATAGCAAAGCATTTTGATGACTCCCAAGTGCTTATTTTTAGCATTTTGTTTAGCAGGAAATAAAAAACAAATTGAGGGGGGTGGGGAAATGATGGTTCTGAAACAGAGCAAGAACCTTTCCCTTCCCTGCCCATCCCAACTCAGGCTCCTGCAGCAAATGGAGCAGCTGATGGTTCCTGTGGGATTGTCCCTGTGGGATTGTCCCTGTTGGGTTGTCCCTGTGGGATTGTCCCTGCGGGATTGTCCCTGCTGGATTGTCCCTGCTGGATTGTCCCTGTTGGATTGTCCCTGTTGGATTGTCCCTGCTGGATTGTCCCTGTGGGATTGTCCCTGTTGGATTGTCCCTGTTGGATTGTCCTGTTGGATTGTCCTGTGGGATTGTCCCTGCTGGATTGTCCCTGCTGGATTGTCCCTGTGGGATTGTTCCTGTGGGATTGTCCTGTGGGATTGTCCCTGCTGGATTGTCCCTGTTGGATTGTCCCTGTTGGATTGTCCTGTTGGATTGTCCTGTGGGATTGTCCCTGTTGGGTTGTCCCTGTGGGATTGTCCCTGCTGGATTGTCCCTGTTGGGTTGTCCCTGTTGGATTGTACCTGTGGGATTGTCCCTGCTGGGTTGTCCCTGCTGGAGGTTCCATCAGGAATGACAGAAATCCCCACCCTGAGCATTTAATGGGGGTTTCCAGGGGTTTCCCTGGGTCCCTCTGCTGGGTGGCACTGGGACACTGGGGGGCTGTGGCACAGTGGGGTGAGGGTGGGTGGCATTCCCATGGGATCATCCATGAAGCAGGGCTGGGAAAGCCCTGCCAGGGCAGGGAGTGCAGACACGAGCCCAGCACGGGGTGGCACTGCTGGGTGGCACTGCTCTGTGTGACACTGCTGGGTGGCACTGCTCTGTGTGACACTGGGGGGTGACACTGCTCTGTGTGACACTGGGGGTTGACACTGCTCTGGGGGGTGACACTGCTGGGTGACACTGCTCTGTGTGACATTGGGGGGTGGCACTGCTCTGTGGGGTGACACTGCTCTGTGTGACACTGCTGGGTGGCACTGCTCTGTGTGACACTGGGGGGTGGCACTGAGAGGTGACACTGTTCAGGATGGTGTCCCTGCTCTGTGAGGTGACACTGTGAAGTGACACTGCTCTTGGGTGACACTCTAGGGTGTGAGGTGACACTGTAGGGTGTCCCTGCTCTCCAGGGGCTGTCCCTGCTCTGGGCTGTCCCTGCTCTCCAGTGTCTGTCCCTTTGTCCCACAGGTCGAGGTGAAGGTGTTGGGGCTGCTGGGAGTGGCCAGCCGTCACCCAGGGACAAAAATCCCTTTCCCTGCAGTTTGTACCCACAGCTTTCAGGTTCTGATCCCAGCCTGCCACCCGTGGTGGGGCTGGAACGAGCTCCCTGCAAGGTCCCTTCCAGCCCAAACCATTCCCTGAATCCCTGGATTTAGGGAAGGGCTGCAAACCACAGCTCCTGGCTTCCATCCTCCTGCTGGGAAGCATTTGGGGATGGAGACCCTCCTGACACCAGCAATGCTCCCCCCAGCCCTGCTGGAGCCCAGAATTCCCTTTTGCCATCCTACAGCCCCAGCTGTGCCTGCAGCTGGGGGTGGAGCCCAGGAGAACACAAGGATTTGGGGCTTGGGGGATTTGGGAAGCAGTGAGAGCACCAAGCTGTTCCTGGAGCTCCCTGTGGAGATCCCAGGGAAATTCAGGGACAATTTTAGCATCCCCTCCAGGTTTGCTCTTAAGATGCTTAAAAGTTCCTGTGCTGAACAGCCCAAATATTTGGGGTTT
>VXBS01003359.1:320170-338549 GCA_013400255.1 Sitta europaea
ATCCTTTTTTTGGGGCCAATTCTCTTCCAGGGAATCATTTTCAGAAGCAATGAGCCCAACATGTTGTTTTCCTTTGAATTCCTGGTTGTTTTTCTCTGGCCATTTGTGCAAATTGCCTCTCCTCAAATCCAGGTTCTATCAGCCACAGCTCCTTATTCCACTGGAGTAGAGTTTGCTGGAAAATTTCCAACAGTTTCTGTAAAAAACCAGAGGTTTGGGAGCAAATTGTATCATTGGGGGGATGATATAAATACATTTTATTTTGGGGATGATGGGATAGGAAAATGGAGCTCTCCAACAGCAGGAGAATCACTTTTTTTTGTTTGTTTTTTTAGTAAATTAAATAGAGTTATAATTATAGCAAAGCATTTTGATGACTCCCAAGTGCTTATTTTTAGCATTTTGTTTAGCAGGAAATAAAAAACAAATTGAGGGGGGTGGGGAAATGATGGTTCTGAAACAGAGCAAGAACCTTTCCCTTCCCTGCCCATCCCAACTCAGGCTCCTGCAGCAAATGGAGCAGCTGATGGTTCCTGTGGGATTGTCCCTGTGGGATTGTCCCTGTTGGGTTGTCCCTGTGGGATTGTCCCTGCGGGATTGTCCCTGCTGGATTGTCCCTGCTGGATTGTCCCTGTTGGATTGTCCCTGTTGGATTGCCCCTGCTGGATTGTCCCTGTGGGATGGTCCCTGTTGGATTGTCCCTGTTGGATTGTCCTGTTGGATTGTCCTGTGGGATTGTCCCTGCTGGATTGTCCCTGCTGGATTGTCCCTGTGGGATTGTTCCTGTGGGATTGTCCTGTGGGATTGTCCCTGCTGGATTGTCCCTGTTGGATTGTCCCTGTTGGATTGTCCTGTTGGATTGTCCTGTGGGATTGTCCCTGTTGGGTTGTCCCTGTGGGATTGTCCCTGCTGGATTGTCCCTGTTGGGTTGTCCCTGTTGGATTGTACCTGTGGGATTGTCCCTGCTGGGTTGTCCCTGCTGGAGGTTCCATCAGGAATGACAGAAATCCCCACCCTGAGCATTTAATGGGGGTTTCCAGGGGTTTCCCTGGGTCCCTCTGCTGGGTGGCACTGGGACACTGGGGGGCTGTGGCACAGTGGGGTGAGGGTGGGTGGCATTCCCATGGGATCATCCATGAAGCAGGGCTGGGAAAGCCCTGCCAGGGCAGGGAGTGCAGACACGAGCCCAGCACGGGGTGGCACTACTGGGTGACACTGCTCTGTGTGACACTGCTGGGTGGCACTGCTCTGTGTGACACTGGGGGGTGACACTGCTCTGTGTGACACTGGGGGTTGACACTGCTCTGGGGGGTGACACTGCTGGGTGACACTGCTCTGTGTGACATTGGGGGGTGGCACTGCTCTGTGGGGTGACACTGCTCTGTGTGACACTGCTGGGTGGCACTGCTCTGTGTGACACTGGGGGGTGGCACTGAGAGGTGACACTGTTCAGGATGGTGTCCCTGCTCTGTGAGGTGACACTGTGAAGTGACACTGCTCTTGGGTGACACTCTAGGGTGTGAGGTGACACTGTAGGGTGTCCCTGCTCTCCAGGGGCTGTCCCTGCTCTGGGCTGTCCCTGCTCTCCAGTGTCTGTCCCTTTGTCCCACAGGTCGAGGTGAAGGTGTTGGGGCTGCTGGGAGTGGCCAACCCTCACCCATGGACAAAAATCCCTTTCCCTGCAGTTTGTACCCACAGCTTTCAGGTTCTGATCCCAGCCTGCCACCCGTGGGGGGGCTGGAACGAGCTCCCTGCAAGGTCCCTTCCAGCCCAAACCATTCCCTGAATCCCTGGATTTAGGGAAGGGCTGCAAACCACAGCTCCTGGCTTCCATCCTCCTGCTGGGAAGCATTTGGGGATGGAGACCCTCCTGACACCAGCAATGCTCCCCCCAGCCCTGCTGGAGCCCAGAATTCCCTTTTGCCATCCTACAGCCCCAGCTGTGCCTGCAGCTGGGGGTGGAGCCCAGGAGAACACAAGGATTTGGGGCTTGGGGGATTTGGGAAGCAGTGAGAGCACCAAGCTGTTCCTGGAGCTCCCTGTGGAGATCCCAGGGAAATTCAGGGACAATTTTAGCATCCCCTCCAGGTTTGCTCTTAAGATGCTTAAAAGTTCCTGTGCTGAACAGCCCAAATATTTGGGGTTTCTTTTTTTTTTTTTTTTTTTTTTTTTTTTTTTTTTGAGTTGCTGTTTTAGGATTGAGATTCCCACAGAGCATTCCCAGCAGGCACGATCATTTTATAAACAGCTTTATAAAGTTAATTTTGATGTCACTCTTCAAGGCCAGAATGAGGAGCTCCAGGCTGAGCAAGCTGCCCTTCCCACCCTCCAAAATCCAGCACTTTGCAGGAGGAACAGGCTGGAATCTGGGGAGCACAGGAATGATGTTACACCAGGGATGTCTGGAGTTTATGACATGAAAAGTGCAAACCTTGGCAAAACTGGGAAGGCTCTTGGAACAAGAAGAGAGCACAATAATTAATCCCCACTGGTGCTTTCTTAACAGCAAAGACTTAGGAATTTTTAATGAATTTGTTGGTAAGCTCAAAAGGGGCTTTAAAGTTCCATATTTTGAAACTTATGTATTTTAAAAATCCTCTTTACCCTGAGAGTCTCTAAGGAGGGAAATCTTTCCAAGCTGGGGGGAACAGAGGCTTTAAACTGTGCTGTTTGTAAAGCTCCAAACCTTTGTGACCACAGAGCTGGAGCAGCTCAGGAGCAATCACAGCACTGCCCACACTGGAGGGGTGGGAAATTCAGATAAAAAATGGGGATGAGCCCGAAGGAGGAATTCCCTGTCTCTAAAATTTGGAGACTTTGGCAACTCCAATGCTGGCCACTCCATTTTTAAGTTTTTTTTATTTTATTTTTTAATCCTACTGTGACTGTGGATGTTCTCAGCCACAGCAGTGCCCTGTCCACTTGGGACCTCCCACAAAGTCCTTGATCTCAGGGATATCCCATGGCTGGAGGTTAATTTGAGCTCCTTTTATCCCCTGAGAATTCAGGCTTTCAGCACCAGGAGGTGTCCTCAGATCCTGCATTAAGAGTGATGAAAAAAGTGCATTTCATTCTCATCTCAGTTTTATTCATCCTCATTATATGGATATATTTTATATATAAATATATAAAAATTTAAAATAATACAGAATATTCAACATACAATATATTATTAAGTCACAGTCCCTCTTTAAGCTAAATAATTGCATTTATTTGTCTTGATTCCTCATCTGAGGGTGGGGATTCTCAACCCTTTACTCAAAATCATCACTGAATTTGCAGCATTTGTTTGTATTCCTTCCTTTCCCAAATCTCTATTCCAGTGTTTGACTGCCATCATTTGGAGCAGGGATTTTGAAAAAGCACTTTAATACCAATCCTTGCTACCACTGATATTTCAGGACAAATCTTTTATCTCAGGATTTTACCTTTTTAGGTTTTTTTTTTGGTGACTCATTATATCCAATAATGTTTTGCTGCCATTTTTGTAAATAGCTTTCCCACCAGGTGTCTCTATAAATTTCTTGCTGTAATTCCTCCCTCTCTGGGGCTGCCTCTTCATTTCCCTGAGCTGTTGCTCTGCCCTGCAAGGCACTGGGCTGAGCATCCCAATTTCCCTTCAGAACACGACACACGTCACGATTTGTGCAGCACTTGAGAGAACTGCCATGAATTTAAACCAGGAGGAACCCCCTTTATTTAATTCCCTTTGATCTAAACATCAATATTCCTGTTTATGACAACATTTTCTGATCTGGTTCCATGGGAGAGAGCTTTTAGCTCAGCGTGAGCGTGGATAAATCAGCATCCTGCCAAAGTGTGAGCTTAGTGAAGGGCTCTATTCCCAATCCTGGTGTTATACTGGGCAAAACCCCAGCTGGGGGGGAGGAAAAAAATCAGTGTTTTCCCTATAGAACAGCCTTGTTAAATGTGAGGATGAAACCAAGTGGGTGTAACTGATCCCTCACTAAAGCTCAGAGGGATTTGTTTAATGGTTAAGATTTTCCTCCTGAGATTTGGGGCCGTTCTGTGGCCAACTTTTATGGCAGGGCTCGGAGCTTTTCCAGCTGTTTGTTAACATAAACACCCCTTTATTTCCATGATCTGGCTCAGAATAGCCACGGGACTGTTGGGATGAAATCCTGTTTGGGATTTGTTCCCTTGTTTCCCCAGGGACAGGAGGGCAAAGCCTCCTCCAGAACAAGCCCAGGGCCACCCTGACCCGGGGGATTCAGGAGATTGTTTCGCTCCTCAGCAGGGTGAAAAGGCAGTTTGTACAGGAGAATCAATCTGTTCCAGTGGGTATCAGCTAAATCCCTCTCAGGGGAAAAGGACAGAGCCCCAGTGAGCAATCCCCTTTTCCTGGCTGGCAGAAATCCTGTGCACGCTCCGAGGGAAAAAACAAACGGGCAGCAATACTGAAAGCAGCTGAAAACATGGGGAAAAAAAGGAGTTGTCCTGAAGCTGTCCCCATTCCCCTTTTGTTATCTCCTTATCTTTGCTTATTTAAAGCCACATTAGACATCCCACAAGAAATTACAGGAAAAAATGGATAAAGGCAGGATCAACCCCTGGCAGCGTTTTAGCCGTGCTGTGAAATGGCTCTCACTGATTCCCAGGGATACTCTTTTCTTTATTTGGGAGGGAGGTGCTGCTTTGATGCTCAAAAGACTGAGAGACAAGAGTAATTTGGGTGGGGGTTAGGTGGGTAAACTTGTTTCTGAGGCATCACCTTGGTCCCACACTGGGCTGCTCCCAAAAAGTGATGTGGCTGTAGGTATCCAAGGGAAGCAGCTGCCAACACTGAATTACAGCTCTGGATTTGGAGCAGCTCTGGTTTTAACTGGCACACAATTTATGGGCATGGATTTTTGGGGTAAAGCTCCCATTTCCCCCTTTCTTGGGAATCTCTGGGCAGCTGCCAGAGGAGCCAGAGCATCACAGAATTCCCAGCATCACATTCCTTGGCCAGCTTAGGAGGCACCTGAGGCCACCAAGCTGACACAGCAGTCACAGGGCTCCTTCCACCTCCTTGGGTACCCAGGATAATTCATTAACAAAACATCCTCAGCACCTGGTTTGCCAGCAGGGCTTTGCTGGAGATAAAGTGACCTGTGAAACTCCAGCCTAGCTCGTGCTCATAAATCTCTGTAGGGCCATTGTGAGAATTAATGCATTTATCTGAGGGTTTCTTGTAGGGCTCATCTCCTCTGTGGTGAGACAACAGGTCCCACACACTGACACTGAGCTCAAGCCACCCTGGAGGTGTCTGCTCTTCATTTGCTAAGCTTGGGGGCTCAGCTTCCCTCCTGTGCAGCTGAGAGGACAAAAACCTTGTCCTCCTGCTTCAAGAGCTTCCTGATGAGAAATGTCACACAGCAGTTTCTGCCCGTCTGCCCCTTTAAAATCGGCAGGACAGGCTCTGCAAAGCCAGGATAACCTCTTTATCCCAGGGCTTGTAAAAATGAACTCTGCACTCCTGAGTGATGGGGTTTGAACGCAGGCTCCTCATGGAACATCCTTGGAATGTCTCTGTGAGCCCCAGCAGCACTGACACCCTCTAGAGAAGAGCTGGTGGACATCCCCCATGAATCCCAGCTGAAACCCTCCGTGCAATCTCTCCATCCCTCCTGTTCTTCCCCCTCAGGAGGGAAGAACACATCCCATGCCCCACATTCACCCCCGTGTCCTTGCCTCCCTCTCCCGCAGCTTGAAGGCCGTGCTGATGGGCAAACCCCAGGACAACACCGTGGACTTGTCGGGCATCCCTCTGACCCTGAAGGACCTGGAGAGGGTCACGTCGTACCTGGAGCACAGCTCGGAGCACATCGACACGGTGGAGCTGTGCTTCACCGAGCTGACGGACGAGATGCTGCTGCAGCTGCTGCCCGCGCTCGGGGGGCTGCCCCGCCTCACCACGCTGGCCCTGAACGGCAACCGCCTCACCAAAGCCGTGCTCAGAGACCTCACCGAGACCCTCAAGGACCCCAGCAAGTTCCCCAGCGTCACCTGGATCGACCTGGGCAACAACGTGGATATTTTCTCGCTGCCCCAGCCCTTCCTGGTGAGCCTGAAGCGGCGCTGCCCCAAGCAGGGCAACCTGCCCACCATCCTGGAGTTCGGGGAGGGGCAGCTCAGCGAGCCCGAGGGGCCGGAGGGGCTGGGGGGCAGCCGGGAGGAGCTGCCCGGCAGGGCTGGCAGCTCGGACCCGCGGCACACGGACACCAGGGCCGAGCCTGCGGAGCTCCCTGGCTCAGAGCAAGGGGCTGCCAAGCCACAGACATGATGGGTGGGCACCTGGAGCGAGGATGACTTCAAACTTCAGAGCTGTTCCCACTCCTGGGTGCTCCAGCTGCTGCCTTCCCCCCTGTGCCACGAATGTCGGTGATTTTCTTCTCGAAGAACACGTGCAAAGTGATCACGTAGAGTGTTTGTGTTTTCTAAAAGCTGGCCGGGTGTTTTGAAGCGTTAGTGGTGTGCTGTGCTTTTGGCTCTCTCAGAAATGCGTCTCCAAGGGGCTGCAAAAGCTCAGAAGGGCAGGAGAAGGGAGCAGGGAAGGGCTCCCTTTCCTCAGGGCTGGATCTCAGCTGCTCCCCACGTGCTGGACAGACAGCAGCCACCCCAAAGGGACCTGCCTGGGATAAACCTTCAATCCTCCCCACTCCTGGCTTCAGGAATCGCTGGTGAGAGGCGTGGCTGCTGAGACACGACAAAATCCTGCTCACACAAACCAGGGCTCAAAAATCTGCTCTCACATAAACCAGGGCTCAAAAATCTGCTCACACACAAACTAGGGGTAAAAAATCTGCTCACACACAAACTAGGGGTAAAAAATTAGCTCTCACACAAACTAGGGGTAAAAAATCTGCTCTCACACAAACTAGGGGTAAAAAATCTGCTCACACACAAACCAGGGGTCAAAAAATCTGCTCACACACAAGCTAGGGGTAAAAAATCTGCTCACACACAAACCAGGGGTCAAAAAATCTGCTCACACACAAGCTAAGGGTAAAAAATCTGCTCACACACAAACTGGGGGTGTTCCTCTCAACATTGAGAGCCCAGCCCAGAGAGAGAGCTTTGTTTTCCTGGGGCAGGGTTAAATCCCAGCCTGCAGCGTGCCTGCACACCACCCTCACCCTCCAGCCTTACCAAAACCAGGCTGCCACCTGTGCCTGCCCACGATTTATTCAGTAAACCCCAGTTTCCTACCAGCTGGAAAAACTCCTGAGCTTTTTTAATGGGAGCATCTGATCCATTCTGGGAGGCACACACAAATCCTGGAGTCAGGGCTCAGGAGCATCACTGACAAAAAGAGACCATGGTACTGAAGGGTTAAAAAAGGTGAAACAACCCTGGGGTTCATCCCCTCTCTCACTGCCACACAGCCAGCTGGCATTGAAAGCCTTGGGGTCACTGGGCCAGAAGTGCTTTGTGTTTAAATGTTCCCCTTTTCTCTAAGACAGGGCTTTGGGTTTGCTGTATTCTCGGTGGGCAGTGGATCACCCTGGAGCAGCAGTGCTGGAATTGCACTTTGGCTTTTTGGAGGCAGAATTTCAGTGGATCCCTGACCTGGGGGAGGACAGGAAGGTGGGAGAAACTTCTTCTCCTTCGTGTTCCAAGGAGCAGAGCTGACCCCCTTTGCACAGGGAGCCCCTTGCTGTCCCAAGCCCTTCCCCTGAGCAGCTCCCAGCAGTGACTCCAGCTTGGCTTTTTTGGGGTGCAAACACTTTTGGTCCCATTGGCTCTGTCCATTTTTCCAGAGGGGCTTCAGGCAGCCAGTGGGTTGTTTGTCCTCCATCTGCAAGAAGGTAACTTAGGAAAAACTCTGCTACTTTTAATACATTTGGCAACACTCAGTACGATTTGCATGTATCCAAGCCTTTTATCCTTATTTTTTTTTTAATTCTAACTCTTTCCAACAGGCATGAAGAAAAAAAAAAAAACAAACTTTCCAGTGAATATGGAATATTTCTGTTTGAAATAAAGGAGCTATCCATAAACAAAATAAATGATAATGTTTAATAAAGATCCATTGTTGAATTTTTCCTCTGTCCAGGTTGAATGCCCAGGAAAAAGCAGAGGACAAGGCAGCACTGTGAGCTGCTGGTCTGGGTTCTTCAGGGGGCTGGAGAAATAAAGAATTCAGTTTATAGGCTGGATTCGTCAGGGTGGGCATAAGATGGACACAGAAGCATCATAAAAGAATCTTTTAAATTTTAAATATTGCCAGTGGGAGAAAGGAATGCTGAGAGTGGGGTAGTGCTCCACAGGGTGTTTATCTCCAATATTAGGGCACTGAAGGAAAAAAGGCTGGTTATTTGCAGCAAGGGCTCTGTCCCAGCAACAAACCACGGGGGCCAAGGAGCTGGGGGGAACACAGGGGGATTTAATCAAGAACAAGATTTCTCTTTGCAGAAAAAAAAAAAAAAAAGAAAAAGAAACTGCAGCAATTTCTTCTTCCTACCCAGGTACCTCAGTCCTGGGTTCCCCCCCTCCTCAGGCACAGCTCAAGCCCCTCTGCCTGTTTAAATTATTTAAATCACAAGCTCCTTGCTGCAAGGTTTTTATTCCCTGCTAAATATTTGCACAGGACCCCCCAGCTCACAAATTCACAAACCAGAGGCACTTTGCATTTAGAGTGAGCTCTGCATCCTTTATTCCTGCTTTGCTCCATTCCCTCACAGACAAAAACCACCCAGGGGGCTGCTCCTGTCACATTTTCCCTCCAGCTCAGCTTCCACCTGCTGGGAAACACATCAGGCCACGGAGAAATAATTTAAATATCTCCAGAGGGAGATCCCCCAGCCCACAGCCTTTGCAGGGGTTGCACTGCTTGGGCCACCTCTGCTCCACTGGTACTGGGGATATCCCTGTGCCCAGGGAGGATTTAGCCCTTCTGAGACAGAGAAAGAGCTGGAAATTGCTTTTTATCAATATATCCGTGCATGCTGGAGGATGCACCAAATTACTGTCATGGAAAAAGGGGGGGGAAAAGTAGAGCTGTTGTAGAGAGAGTTGGTTATAAAAGCTTCTGCTCATCAGTGCCTTCCTCACAGTGTGGATTAGTTCAATTATCCACTTAGTGCACTTCAGGATAATGATGATCCTGTGGGCTCAGCACGGAGTGGGGTTTGGTTGGGTTTAAAAAAAAAAAAAAAAAAAAACCAAAAAAAAAGCAGAGTGAGACACTTCCCTTCCCAGCTCATCAACATCAAAACAAGCCCAGGGCTCACTCCACATATAATCAATGTTCCCTGGGCTACACTGGGCTGCTGCTTCGGGTTAGAAGCTTTTAACTGGCCTTAGATGAAGGATTCAAGGACTGAAAATCACTGTTGTTAGAATATTAAAGCAGAATGAGGTCATTTCTTGTCAAGGAGGGGAGGAAAGGGCCACCATAAAATAAATAAAGCATAAAACGCCTCAGCCTGGTGTGCTTGCTTCTCTCTCCAGCAGCACCACAGCTCTGCCTGGGCATGAAGCAAACCAGTCTGGGGAGGAGATTTATGCCCTCAACAACAAAAATGTAATTGGAAATCATTCTGTGCAGACTGAGGAGCCCACAGTGAGGGGAATGGAAACAGCAGGCAGGGAATGAGAGAGGGATGAGAGAGGCATGAAAGGGCTGGTGGCACGCTCCGCAGGGCTCCTTCCAGCTGGGGCATCTGGGAGGAGTTTGCACCGAGCCTGTCTGTGTTTTGAAGGTGTTTTTTCATTTAAAATGAGGGTTACATTCCCAGAGGATGGTTGGGAGCAGGAAAGAGGGCTGGGAAAAGTCACCCCCAAGCAAGGAGTGTGTGGGAGAGCAGAGAGTGACACTGAAACGCTGCTGGGGATGTCCAGAAACTCAAAATACTTAGGCCAAAAGGAGTGCTGCTGCTCAGGGGCAGAAGTCAGCAAATGTCAGCCCAAAATTGCCCAAACACCAACCATTCTCAGAGGAAGAGCCAAAACGTGACCTAAAGGATTGAGGGGACACCATGGGAGGCAGCAGCACCCAGGGCAGTGCCAGCACACTGGGTTACCCCACTAAAACTGCCTTAGGAGAGGGGCAAAAACCTTTCAGGGCTCCCTGGGCTCCTCACCCCTCTCTCAGCAGCAGCAGCAGGTTTGTGTGCTCATGCTCAGGGGCACTCATGTCCTGGAAACACAAAGACTCCCCTGCTCCATTAGCTGGGATCTGCTATTGCCAAGGAAACTAATCGACCTTATTAGCAGAATTCACATATCAAAGCTTAGGAGACAGGGGGAAAACAGCTGCCCCAGCCTCTGCAGTGAAATGTTCCTTGGTGAGCAACAGATCAAATCTCCTCCTGACCTCCCTGGTACAAGGCTGGCATCCTGTGGTCCCACTTTTCCTCCACTCCAAGGGCAGTGGAGTTTTTCTCTGCCTGGGGGGTGATTTGCACCAGCAGGCTGTACAGAGCGAGAGCAGAGGAGCTTTCCAGCTCTATGAAATGTCTTTAACATGAAATTCTGAAGGACAGAGCCACCCCTCACAGTGCTCTGACTGCCTCCAGCCAGGCTCCAGTCTCACTTCCTGGGGGGGGAGCAGCTCCAGGCACATTAACATGAATATTAATTAATTATCATGAATAAATGGATGGATATCTGCAGGCTGGACAGGGCTTGGAACAACCTGGATTAGTGGGAGGTGTCCCTGCCCACAGCAGAATGTTGGAAAAAAATGGGCTTGAAGGTCCCTTCCAACCCAAACCATTCAGGAATCTGTTTCTATAAAATATTAGCACAGGGTGTGTTCTCAAAGAGGAACAAAGAGGAGGAATCCTGGATCCCAAGCTGGCACTTCAGGAAATACCTAAAGTATAGTATGACACTATTTAGTGTCATCTTTTTATGTGACAACTCCCTCAGCCCATGGCTCAAACACCCCATGGATGGGGAGTTGGAGGTGCTTTATTTACTTCTGGCAGCTCTGGGAATGCATTTCTTATCTCCCCCTCTGTAAATACCCAGAGACACAGCTGGTTTTACCTTCAGCTCAGTTGATGGTTTTACATAAAATTGAAGACCTGATTTAATAGAGTCAGAAAAGATGCAACCTGCTCACCACAGCCTTTAATTATGTGTGCAGTTTGCTGAGTTTTCTTGGCTCCTAATAGCTTATTGATCCTGGGCCTTCTGGGCCATCTCTCTTCTTTGCTGTTTTATTAACTCAAGCTGAGGAGAAAATAAACCTGTGGGGTGGTTTGTGTCCAGCAGGTTGGGATGAGCAGTCCCAGCCTTCAGTGCACATGGCAGCTCTCAGGGAGCTGTTATTGGAAGAACAAATAGATCTGAGGTTTACAAAAGAGGAGAGGAATATCAATATATAACTCACTGAAGGCTTGGCCTGGGCATTTATCACTGGATTTTCAAGGTGTGTGCTGTAAAACCACTTTATTCCTGGCTCTTCCTGGCAGCCTTGTCCTTCTCCAGGGAAAACCAGGGTTCCTCTGGGTCTGGGCAAGGCATTGGGGAGGTGCTTTGTGATTAGGATTTTGCAAGCAGCACTCACAGCCATCCTAAACACAGTCTACAAAATTAAAACCTCAAAACATCTTACTACAGACCCAAACTCCTGGAATAGACATACAGAGACTCAAGGATGGATGGAAAACTATGGGACATTGGGCTCCAACAGATGTGGAAAACCCAGCTGCATCAGCACAGGCATGGGCTTCCCCTTGGCAGCTGCTCCTTGTCTTGTAACTCACTCCAGGTAAGAGCTGCAATTCCAGCTCTTCAAGAAGTGAAAAATAAGGCAGTGAAGAACCACTCACACCCTGGGCCCTGCTGCCCCAGGGCTCTGACTCCTGATCCTGCAGGATTCCACTGCTGGGGAATTCTGCACGTGGAGAAACAGGCAGAAAATCCCAGTGGTGGACAGGCTTCAAACACACAAAAAGCCTCTGCTTGGGGCTGTGTGCATTTACACATCACTTTCCAAGAGAACTTCACCATTCTTTTTTTCGTTGTTGTTTCTTCTTCACTGTACCCACCTGCTTGTTAAATGAATTCTAAGGCTCAGGGTTTTCCCAGGCTGTGCCCTCCTGCAGGCTCAGAGCTCCTCTCCACCACAGGCACAGAAACAGCAGAGCTGGGGGCTGAAATGCAAATATTATCCTTTTTCTGTGCCAACCCCCCAAATGGGCTGAACTTCCAGGGCAGGGGCAGCCACCAGCCCAGAGCTGTCCCCTCACCCTGGTGTCACAGCCACTCCTCAAACCATTCTGGTGTTGGTGGTGATTCTTCAGCCCTGCTCTCCTCCCTGAAACCCTTCTTTTGCCTCAGCTTAAGCCTCTGACCTGTTGCCAAGTGACACCACGTTGTTGCTGTCATCTCCAAAGATCTTTTTGAAGCATAAAAGCAGCACCTTTGAAATCCCTTGCCCTTGATGCAGCTCCTGTTTTGCATTTCCAAACAGCCTGGCCCTGACACTGAAGTATTTCACCTCCTGCAAGCACAGAGCTTCTCCCTCCAAAGCACAGCAGCAAACAGGCTGGTGGGGAGGTGACTGGATAGATTAAATTAAATTAAATTCAAAGTGCAGGTACCTCGGTGCAAGGGCTTCCCATCACTGTGCATTTCAAAGCTCCCAGCTTTGAAACAATTCCCATCATCTTCCCAGCAGGTATCCCCTGGATTTCACTCGGCACAAAGAGTTTATTATTTACTGCCACGGTTGAAAGGAATAAAATACGTGATTTGACACAGTTCAGGAAAATTGCTTTATCCAATGACTGACCAAATCCTCTGCCTGCTCCCAGCACGGCTCCAAGCTCCAGTTTCTCATCTGTAATGAGGGGATGTGGAACACTGCAGCCTGCTGCAGGATTATCAGATGGAGGCACAGATGTAAAACATTTATATTGGATATTTCAGCTGCTGCTGTTGTTGTGAGCTGCATTAAACAGATCACCTGAGCACCAGCACTGCACTTGCTGTCTGATAAGGGCTGATAATCAAATCACCATTGGTACCACTATTATTTTGACTCAGGTGTTTATTAAGAAAGTTTCAGCTATCCAGGAACATTTATTATTTGTTATTATGGCTGATAACTTCAGGCTTAGCTGGGAGTTTGTCTTTAATGTGCTATAAACCTCAATCCTATTGCACTGTTCAGTGATAACAGCACCCAACAAACCCAAAGCCAACACTAACAAATCCTTAGGTGCAGTTTTCAAGTGCACAGAATACACAAAACCTCAAGAAAATCAAACCTAGAGTAACTATCCTACAGGACCTGGGAAAGCACAAACAAGAAAGCAATTCAAAAATCTGGGAAATAAATTGAAATGATAAAGAAAACCAAGGAGAGCCCAGCAAAAGCCATAGGCAGCTTCAGAAACATCAATCATTATTTGTTTAGAGTTCATGTTGCAGCTGTGCTGTGCAATCATTTTACCACAAACCATTACAAACAAAAAAAAACCTGCTATGGGAAAAAATCCAAGTGCTGTCTTGCAAAAACTAACAGGATTCTAACAAACAAAAGTCCTAATTATTGGAGATTAAACTTTTAACATCTCTATTTGATTAAAACAGCAGGGATTTGAAATCACTCCACTAAGTGATTTTCTCATTTGCATTTTGTTCAGGTTTCAGTTCCACACAGGTGCTGGGCTGGGGGTGTTTATTGACTCAAAATCCAGCTGGAACAGGCACAGCCTGGCAGGCCCTGAGCTGTATAGAAGGGAATGGTAATGAAGGGCAAATCACCCTTTATTTTTATTAAATAATTAAGTAAGTTTTGACTCCTTTGGCTCCTCATCACTCAGACCAGGAGCACTTTGGGGCTGGGACCATGACTCCAAGTTTGCACAGCATCAAAAACTGAGCCTTTGCTGGTCCAACACTAAGAAACATTAATTACCAGCTAATTAAAGAGCGACATTTTCACTGTGTGTGGGATTCTCTACCTAGTAATGAAAGTTGCAAATCTGATGAGAAACAGGGAAGGAGCCAGCAGTAAACAGTTTCCCCAAAGAAGCATCTTCAAGGCTGCAAAAATCTCTTTTATTTCAAATGCTCTGAGCTTGGTCACTGCCCCATCTGGTGGGCTCAAGAGTCGGGAGGTAAAGCAGGACAGATGTTACTGTGAATGAGAGCACAGGAGCAGAAAGTGCTCAATGCTCTTTAAATAAGCCCTCCTTGCACACCCTAAATCAAATCCCACCACGTTCAGCAGTTCTAGGATGGGTTCATAACAGTGGGGCTGAAACTGATTTCGAGCGTAAAATTAAGGCACTAAATTACACGGAGTGACAAAGAAGGGGAAGGTTTTGTCCTAGCTGAGCATTAAATGATGCATTAACCTTGTCCTTCTTTACAGGACCACGTGAAATGTGCTCAAGCTCTGGCAGCACAAGGTCAGTGGGGTGCCAGAAACATCCTGAGCCTGAGAAAGGACAAAGACCCCCTGGATATTTTCAGTTTTTGCTCTGAGCAGCTCAAGAGCTGCTGCCTGTGGCATCTCAGAAATTGTAACAAAGCATTTGCCATTCTTTAGCTGGGAGAAAACAGACCTGGGACACTTTTCTTACATGACACCAAGGTTCTTCCTTGCAGGAGAACAGCAGCTCCTTTGTGCCTCACTTCTCTGAAATGAAGGAGGGTGGGAAAATGAACAGCTCTTCCTCCTGCTCTGAGGGGAAAAGGAGTGAAGTGTCAATATTTAGGATTTATTGCATCCTGAAAAGCTCAGATACACAGCACATCCCTCCCTCCCTTCTAATTAAGAAGCTACAGCTCCAACTGCCTGGGCTGAAACAGCAGCCACCAAGCCCAGAGAGCTCCTCTTTACATTGCCACTAATAGCTGGCATGCATTAATTATAGTAATTTATGGCTTGGCATGAGTGATTAATCTCGTGCTGATGCAGATATGATTGCTTTACAGTACTAATCAAGAAATAAGGATGATAACCAGCATTTATGTGAAGTGTGGAGCTTGTGATTTACAGTGAGGGAGCAGCTCAGCTCTGCCCCTGTCCATCCTCTCCTCCTCCTCCCCAGTTCCAGCCCCTCTCCATCAGCACAAAATATCAGGATTTTGGGGATAATCTCCATGTTTTCTCTCAAATAGTGATTTGAGACATGGCATTGTCATCTCTCTTATTGCTAAAAGCTGGCACTCAGCCATTCTTTGCTTTGCTGCATATTTTCTTTCTTTCTGCTTTAATCTTTTCATCTATTTCAGATTTATCCGGGGTTGTTGGCTGCTCTGAGTGCCAAAGGGCTTCCTGCCAACTGTTCTTTTTAAACCTTTACAAAATCCAAAATAACTGTGTTTTAAAACCAGATTTTTGTCTGCTGTTTATTCCCCAACACTAAGTTTTAAGTGCTCCAAATGTAATCAAAACAGAATGGTTTTGTTTCCCCTCCCCTCAAGCAACATGAAATTATCTGTGCTCCCCTGGAAGATCACAGTAAAATGTTGAGGAAAAAACAAAACTTGTTTTGTTTGAAAGGCATCATTTTCTAACAGAAATAACACTTTTCCATTCATTAATCTCAGCAAAAACCCAGTTAAGAGGATCCCTGCTGAGGAACTCTGGGCTTGATTAGAACAATAAACAAGTGATGCTAAAATGAAACATGAATACTCATCTCCAACAGATATCACCAACTGCACCCTCAATAAACCCAGATAAATTCAATATTTAAGTTTTCCCAGATCAACTTTGCTCTGTTTTAATGAGAGAATTCTATCACTAGAAAGCAAGAATTATAAAACAAGTTGCAGCAAACCTCCTTTGAGCAAATTAAACAGCTCATTAAACAATTTGGTGATTAATTTGTTTGCTGAGGGCATGTGGCTGCTTTTACCTCCATGGTCTGCAGATTGACATTTTTAAAAAGGTGCATTCCTTGTGCTTTTTGAGACCTTTAAACCCAGTTTTATTCCCAGGGTGTGTTATAAGAAATGTTATAATACACAAGCTCTTAAAATCAGGCAAAAATAGTTTTGTGTCTTTAAACACTGGGAACAGAATGTAACTTTAAATTTTAATTAAACAGTGGAGTAGCCTGTTCTTCAAACTGCTCAAATCCTTTCAGATAAAGAGCAACAATTAATTCCAAACATGTTTTACCTACTCTATTGTCCAGGCTGAATGTTTTTAAGTCCTGGATGTATTACAGTAACAATAGTGGGGGAAAAAATTAATTTTCCTGCACATTTTAGAACCGGATTTATCTGAAAAACACTAAGCCTGGTTTTCTGAATACTAACTTTAAGAGAAATTCCTGAATTTCTACATTTCATGCAATTTATACCTCAGAGAGCACAGCCACCTGTGCTTTTGGAGGGACAGGGACACTGCCCTGTGCTGCTACACCAACCCACAGCAGGCTTCAGTCAGAAAATAAAACTTAAAAGCAATTCAGATCTTCACCTGAACTCCACAGGGAAATCAAAACCAATCCCAAATTCTCCAACTTGGAGCTGTGAACACTGTGATCCCCCCTTGCCAGCTCATGAGAAATTAGTGTAATGATGAATTTTACAAAGAGCACACCCTAAAATCTACTTTGGAAGTTACAACCTGCCAATTATCCTGACATAATTAAGCTAATTGGGAGTTGTGGCCTCAAATGCTGGGTTTTAGACCATTTAAGCATCTCCAAGTTCAAAAGATTCCCCCCAACTCTAGAACTTTGCCTCTGCAGCAGAGTTTAAACTCAAGTTTGACATCAAAATGAAAAATAGCAAGGCTGCAAACAAGCTACAGATGCAGCTGCATTTGCTGCTCTGGCTGTCAAAGAGTATTTAAGGGCTGATCTCTGCAGTAATTAACTCTTGGAGTCTTGTTTAAACTCTAATTACCACACTAAACCCCACTGGCATTATCTGCAGTAAACACTCTGCAAAATCTGGGTACATCTTTGCGTTACACCAAATTATAGGAGTGCCCAGCACACTTATTAAAAATGTGCTGCAGAATGCAAAGTCATTTCTTAATGCAGTAAAGTGACAAAACACGGCAGTTTTTTTAAAAAAATATTTTAATGTACATGTAATAAACCACTTTGACTGTTACCACTTTGTAACAGGCAGGAAAATGTTGTGTCTACACAAAATCCTCGAGCTCAGGTGTTTTGCTGCAGTCCTGGTGCCTCAGAGATGTTTCCAGCAGCAGCACCTGGAACACAGGAGCAGGGTCAGGTAACCAGCCTTCATCAGCATTAATGGATTTGTTAATGAGTGAGATATCATCAGAAGACCTTTTGCTCACCACCACTCAATCTGCCGGTAATTCCAGCAAGTTTGGGTTAGTTTCATCACATGATATCACAGGAAAATTGTCACATTTGTGGCAGAAGCAAGACCTTGATCTTTGTCTACAGTTCAGAAACAGCTGCTCTTACACATTTACTGCCTGTATTTTAGTCCAAGTGGGGTTTTTTTGGGCCTAGAACTTCATTCATTATACACTGAGAGCAGCAACATTTTTGAGACTGCAGCCAAAAGCCACCACGTTCAGCTAAGGGCACAGTAAATATCAAACTCACCCAGGAGACTGTCCTGCTCTGCTGCCTCAGTGCTCCTCAGGAACCTGGGAGAGCTGTCCCATCAGTGGGTGGACAGCAACAACCAGCACGTGGCAGCAGAGACCTGCAGGCTCTACCCAAATACATCAGGAAATAAGTACCAGGCTTTAAAAAATTACACAACACCCATTAAGTAAAAATACACATCTCAAGCTCCTTATATCCTATAAACCTCATTGTAAATTTACATTTCAGCTGGTATAAAATTCTATACAGTGCACTGAAACCCATCACTCACCTGCACATCAGGGCCACTGCCCCCAGTCCTGCTGGTTACATCCCTGTGGGAAGGCCAGGCTCTGCAGGGGAGGTGAACAGAGGGACAGAGGGTGAGAGGTTTCCATGGACAGCAAGGTGCCTGGGGGGCTCTACAGGAGGGATTTCCACGTTTGTGTAGCTGCATTTCAGACCAGACCCAGGGTATCGTCAGTTCTCGCATCTGACGGCACTTCCTATTCAGGGTTATCATCATCAACAGCTGTTAATTAACACCTCTAATTAATCGCTCCAAACACTAGCTTTTATCTCAAACAGTTGTACAATCTCCCCTCTGTGTATGAAGCACTAACGCTCAACTTGTGTGGACACAAAAGCAGTTTTAATGGGTTTTTACTGAACTTAAGATGTAATTTTTACAGGTTATTTTTTGACTTGTAAAGGCCTGGAATTCCTTTTAGTATCTCTGCACATCTTAATGTTAAAAAAAATAAAATTAACTTACTCTTTACTTCAGGGCATCTTTCTGCTGTGGGAATAAAAGCAAGAGAAGTGTTACAAGAATATTCTTCAGCAGTATAAAGTAGTTTTATACAGGGAAA
>VXBS01003359.1:338653-358357 GCA_013400255.1 Sitta europaea
CGCTTATAAAGCCTTGGGCCGTACCACCCCTGGCGGGGGCGGGCGGTGCCATTGCTCGGCGGGCGGGGGGGTGCCGGCGCTGCCATTCCCTGCAGGAGGAAGGCGGCGAGCGGAGCCCCGGGCATCGCTCCAACCCCGGCCCCAAAACCCCGACCCCAAAAAACCCCAAAAAACCNTCTGCAGTAATTAACTCTTGGAGTCTTGTTTAAACTCTAATTACCACACTAAACCCCACTGGCATTATCTGCAGTAAACACTCTGCAAAATCTGGGTACATCTTTGCGTTACACCAAATTATAGGAGTGCCCAGCACACTTATTAAAAATGTGCTGCAGAATGCAAAGTCATTTCTTAATGCAGTAAAGTGACAAAACACGGCAGTTTTTTTAAAAAAATATTTTAATGTACATGTAATAAACCACTTTGACTGTTACCACTTTGTAACAGGCAGGAAAATGTTGTGTCTACACAAAATCCTCGAGCTCAGGTGTTTTGCTGCAGTCCTGGTGCCTCAGAGATGTTTCCAGCAGCAGCACCTGGAACACAGGAGCAGGGTCAGGTAACCAGCCTTCATCAGCATTAATGGATTTGTTAATGAGTGAGATATCATCAGAAGACCTTTTGCTCACCACCACTCAATCTGCCGGTAATTCCAGCAAGTTTGGGTTAGTTTCATCACATGATATCACAGGAAAATTGTCACATTTGTGGCAGAAGCAAGACCTTGATCTTTGTCTACAGTTCAGAAACAGCTGCTCTTACACATTTACTGCCTGTATTTTAGTCCAAGTGGGGTTTTTTTGGGCCTAGAACTTCATTCATTATACACTGAGAGCAGCAACATTTTTGAGACTGCAGCCAAAAGCCACCACGTTCAGCTAAGGGCACAGTAAATATCAAACTCACCCAGGAGACTGTCCTGCTCTGCTGCCTCAGTGCTCCTCAGGAACCTGGGAGAGCTGTCCCATCAGTGGGTGGACAGCAACAACCAGCACGTGGCAGCAGAGACCTGCAGGCTCTACCCAAATACATCAGGAAATAAGTACCAGGCTTTAAAAAATTACACAACACCCATTAAGTAAAAATACACATCTCAAGCTCCTTATATCCTATAAACCTCATTGTAAATTTACATTTCAGCTGGTATAAAATTCTATACAGTGCACTGAAACCCATCACTCACCTGCACATCAGGGCCACTGCCCCCAGTCCTGCTGGTTACATCCCTGTGGGAAGGCCAGGCTCTGCAGGGGAGGTGAACAGAGGGACAGAGGGTGAGAGGTTTCCATGGACAGCAAGGTGCCTGGGGGGCTCTACAGGAGGGATTTCCACGTTTGTGTAGCTGCATTTCAGACCAGACCCAGGGTATCGTCAGTTCTCGCATCTGACGGCACTTCCTATTCAGGGTTATCATCATCAACAGCTGTTAATTAACACCTCTAATTAATCGCTCCAAACACTAGCTTTTATCTCAAACAGTTGTACAATCTCCCCTCTGTGTATGAAGCACTAACGCTCAACTTGTGTGGACACAAAAGCAGTTTTAATGGGTTTTTACTGAACTTAAGATGTAATTTTTACAGGTTATTTTTTGACTTGTAAAGGCCTGGAATTCCTTTTAGTATCTCTGCACATCTTAATGTTAAAAAAAATAAAATTAACTTACTCTTTACTTCAGGGCATCTTTCTGCTGTGGGAATAAAAGCAAGAGAAGTGTTACAAGAATATTCTTCAGCAGTATAAAGTAGTTTTATACAGGGAAAAACAAGAACAAAACCAGACCCTCATGACCAACTCAGCTTGTGCTTCCACCAGCGTTAAGACAGCTATTAGTAGTCAACAATCCTCTCTAAATAATTCCTAATCAGGAAATTTAGAACTATACAAATTCAAAGCAGCATAATAACGCAGCTTACAAAACTGCATTTACCAAGAGGGCAATTTCCAAACCGAAATCGCCAACACTCCAATGCAGCGGGTGTGACTTTTAAATTACACAGAATGGGTCTGCCACATCGAAAAAGGGACCGAATTGCTGATACAGCGCCACAGATCTCGCTGGATGCCGAGCACTGCTCACAGCAGCGTCACCTGCGCGGCCCTCAGTGATCCCCTCCAGAGATCCCCTCAGAAATCCCCTCAGAGATCCCCTCACGGAGCCCCTCAGAGATCCCCTCGCGGAGCCGGGCAGGGCCGCGCCGGCAGCGGGCGATCCCCAAACAGCAGCGATACCCGGCGGCACCGCACACACATCCCCCGGCCCTGCNGGAGGAAGGCGGCGAGCGGAGCCCCGGGCATCGCTCCAACCCCGGCCCCAAAACCCCGACCCCAAAAAACCCCAAAAAACCGGTTTAGGCAGCGCCTCAAGGCAGGGACAGGTGACCCTGGTGTCGCACAGCCGCAGGGAGCACCGGCCCTGCGCCGCGCTCTGCGTTTTCCAGGAAAACCGCAGAGGCCGGAGTGAGTTCAGGCCACTTGTGTTTAGAACAGAACAGCTGTTTTTAAATAAAAGTTCTGTTCTTTTCACGTTGTGTCACCCCGAACTGAAGATCGGGGTGTTTTGGGTTCCTTTCCCCCGTTCGATGCATCAGCCGTGGTTTTAAAAAGAGCACAAAGCCTCTTCTGCTTTAAAATTCCACCCTCCACACCATGCGTCCGGTCAGCCTGAAGAACTATTCATCAAAAATCCACCTTTTCCAAACAGCAAAAACTCCCTACAAGGACTACTGTGGTGCTGTAACAAATCACCTAAAATTCAGTTTTTCCTCTGAGGCACAGATGCTTCAGCAAGAGCCAAACCCAACATTCTCCTTTTTTCCAGTTTTTAACATAAACGCATTTTAGTGAAATACAAAGGTCCCGTCTCCCTATCAAACATCAAATTCTGCATCGAATTCCTGTAGGTGGTGAGATCTGGGAGGTAAAAAGTCAAGAACACATTAGCTAAACACAAAGAGAAGGGGGCTTGCAACAAAATTATCTTTGCAATCTCTTGCTCTAATAGATGGAAGTCAAAACGTTGAGGAAAAATCATTGACTTAAAACCCAGAGTTGATTTTTAATTACCAAATCCCAGCACCTCCTGGTCAGGTAACTAGAGAAGCCCAAAGCTGGAAAAAATTCCTGATGCCAGCACTCTTCAAGGCTTCTCTGCACATCATGAAAAAGCAAACCCAGGCACACTCAGTCACAAAACCCTCTCTGGGGGTCCCTCAATAAACTTGATTTTTCTGGCAGCTAAGCTCCTGTGGGCTCAGTCTCACACATAACCCACCCCAAACCATAAACCCACAGGCATGGGGGGATTTTTAAGGTGTATTTCTGACAACCTGGAAGGCAGGAGCAGAGTTAGGGGTGCCTTTTCCTGAAACACAAGATTGATTTCACACATCCATCAGCTCAGATCTTTTAGATCAGCTACAGAGATCCTCTACTGCCATCAGTTCATCCTTCACCAGGTTTAAATTAGGAATACTGGCATGGAAACACCGTGCAAAGGGTTCCAAATAATCCAGGAGCTTTGGTGATTCCTTTCAGGAAAAGGAAAGGTCCCAAAGGATTCAAAGCAGTGACACAACACAAAGGTTTACTGGCAAAAAGACACCGGTGAAATAAATTTTATCAGGATTTGGAGAGATGGGTGTGACTCCTTGGGAAAAGGATATCAATGAAAGCACACATTTAAAATGAGTTATTACAGTGATCAGACATTGCAGGCATTTCTCTCGACAGTACTTTTATGAGACATTAATATATTCAATAATTAAATATAAAATCAAGGATGAGTGTCACAAAATAAGGAAAGAGTAAGGCTTGAAGCCTGGTCAGCCCCCAGATTGCCCCTCCAGTCACTGTGCCTGCCATTTGACCTTTCTTTTCACATGCTGCTATCCTCACACATCATAAAGCATAAGAAAAGTTAATTTTGCAGATTCCTTGCTGAAACCTCAGATCCACTTCAATTTAATACAAAAACGGGGGGGTGGGGGGCAGGAAAAAAGAAAAAAAAAAGGTAAAACTTGTTTGTCAAAAAGCAGAAATGGGAAGAGAAGTTCACAGATATTTTGGACTGACAGAACCAAGGAACAGGGACAATGCAAACAGATTTCAGACTATTAAAATGGTTTTGCTACCTGTTGTTTAACCAAATGTGATGTGCTGCATTATTCCTCACTCAGAAATACTGGCAACATGAAAAAAAAAAAAAAAAAATAGCATTTGCCCACTGATCAAACCCTTGTCCTACCCAGGGAGGGGTGAAAATGTGCAGGTAAAAAAGCTGAATGGAACAAGTGACCCATGTCCACATCCACGTGTACTATACAGGAAGAACATCCAAAATATTGACAGAGACAGTGATCCTAAAGTTTTCCTTTTCTCTTTCACTTCTATATAGACAGAGAACAGCACAGAGGACACCACTAGAGCTTTCACTGTGGCCAACAGCAAGATTCTCACAAATATAAAAATGCCTTCCAGCTGTTGGATTGCTTCAGGACATAATCCAGGTGGAATGAAAGGAATAGAATCTCACCTCATGGAACAACAGCAAAATAAAAGAACAACCCAAACCCTCAGGGATTTGCACAGTTGTCAAACATCCAATTTGGCAGTCCTGAACATCTCCATCCCTGCTACAGCAGAATGTGGCACCACCAAAATAAATGAGCAGGATTCCTTGGATTCTGGTGGTGCCACTGGGATAACTACATGGGATTTCACTGGAATACAATGTGTAACTTGGATTTACATTCAGTGTGTTGGAGGAAGGGAATGTGATCATCAATCCCTTCATGCTTTATCCTTGCTGGCTGCCCACCCAGGAAGCTTTATTGTTATTACTTCAAGAGGAAAAGAAAGGTGCTGGTAAGAGCCAGAAGGGCAAGGCAATGATCTGGATCATGAAATGCCCCAGTCTTTGGATGAAGTGTGTAAAACATTTTGTTAAAAGCCTCCATGATGAAAATATCAAGAACATAAAAGGTCTCCTTAAAAATACAAACCATTTCTGCCTCATCTTTTAAGTTCAAAGCTCAGGGGAGAAAATGTTTTGCTACAATTCACTACAGGTTTGCTGTCATGAAGAGATGACAATGCCCTACAGAGCACAGGGCCAGCCAGAGTCTCCAGACAAACATCTTTGCTTCAGGCTTCAAGTGGTTTACGCCTCTCTTGTGGTAGAAAAGGAACAGAGACACTCCTGGAACCTTCCCTGCAGAGTCTTTGCCAGTGTCCAGCTTTGGGGCAAAGGGGCTCCTGCCAGGCTGCAGTGAGCACCTGGAGGGGCAGGCTGTGGAAGCAGTCAGGAGTCAGAGTCCGAGCCCGAGCTGCTCTCCCGGCTGATCTCGATCTGTAGCGAGGGTAAATGATCCAAGCGACTCTTTTTTTGCCTGGACTGTTCTTTTTCCTTAATGAGAGCACCCCAAACCCTCTGCAGCTCAGAGTCATCTTCCTCTGGAGAGGCCACAGAGTTTTCAGCTTTCTCTGGAGTCTTTTCCTGTGTCTTCGGAGCAGACCCCAATCTGGTCCATAAATTACCTAAGCAGATGAAAACCAAACATTTAAAAAAACCCCAAACAGGCAGGACTGAGAGGATGAAGTCAAGGAACCAATTCTTAAACTCACTGCAACTCTTCCAACCCTTCATACTCCTCCCACCTTAACATTTGGCATGGAACTGGTTATGCTTTGAAGTGTAATTGAAATTAAGCTGCAGGAGGCTCGGGGCAGCCCTGTTCACTGTCCCCCATTGGCAGAGGGTTTTAATTCACACCTGAAGCACCCCTGCATTCCTGACACTTGTTTTGGTGCCCCCAGTTTGAAAGCTGTCCTTGAGCTTCAGCACACCCCCATAAAAACACTGCTCCCAAACCCCCCAGCTCCTCCCTACAACTATACAGATTTCAAAACTCTGAACAAACATTTGCTAATTTATCCTGAATTTTGTTCAGCTTCACCCCTTCATGGCTTTCTGCTGGAATTTCTCTTAGACTCCAAAACCAAAGGAACTGCAGCAGAACATTTTCTGCACAGAACTAACCTGATTTCTTCTCTCTGGTGTCAGAGTAGAGGCCTTTCACATCTTGTTTGGGGATTCCCAGCCTGCTGTGCACATCTGAGATTGGTTCTCGACGAGGAGCACAGGTACTGCTTGGAGCTTTGATTTCTGGAGAGTGTGGCCTTTTTCCCAGTCTCTGCCTCACATCTGGGGATATTTTCAGTGATTAAAATGACAAAAAAACCAAATAAATCCTGCTGTATTTACCTTTGCCAGCTCAGTTTATGCTCATTCTCTATTGAAACTAGACATATTCTCAATTTTTATCTTTTCTTTAGTCTTTCATACTCAGAATTCCTGGCAATTTCTGCAATACAATTTATCCAGTTTTCATTTCAGTTTTGGCAATAAATTTGACATTTCATATTTTCAAGTTGTGCTCTGTCCAGAAGATAAAAATTTAAGTTATCCCATGGCCTGCTGCTTTCCTGGTGTAGCAGCAGAGTGTGTAAATATCCAGCAGGAGGTAAAATTCCATGAAAACTGGTCTGCCTTCAGCAATTCTTTTCAGGTAACAGATACCTTGATTTAGAATTCTACCACTGCTTGGTATTTGGCAGAATAAAATAAAAAGAATCCTAAAGATATTGATACTTAACCCCTGATGTGAATTTTGTATTCTAAAGTTTGCCTGGCTTAGCTGGATGTTCCCAATCTTACAGAGGGTCCAGACAACAACAGGAAGGCAAAGGGAATTTTAGGACCATGTGTCAATTTGTCAGAAGCCCAAAGTGGACAAGAGGGGCAAAATATACAAACATAATTTTGACATTTCATTTGTACAAAAAGGTATTTTTCACTTAGCAGTCAGATAAAATCACATATTTCAGAAGAAGCTGAAATTAAACAAGTTTAAGTCAAAGAAGTTATTTAAGCTCAGAAATAAATCCTGCCAAATGCAAAAACACCCATCTTCGTGTAATAACCATTTTTATGTGTATTTATGTTTATATTTAAGTGTAGTCAGTGTTTCACATTTGATTTAGTGCATGACCTTCCCTGTGTGCTGTTTCTCAGCTGCAGAGAATCTCTGCCTCAAGGAGGGAGCAAATCAAAAAGGACAAAGTGGGGGGAAATTGGCACAGGCAAAGAAAATGGAGAGAAATCAACATCACTAAAAAAAGCTTTCATTAAAATGTTCTTGATTTTCTTCCCCAAAGCAATTCTCAACTCAATCTCTCAGTGAGGACAAACTGTGTGGATGCAGAGATTATCTGCAGTGGAGCACAGGTGTGGAATAAATCTATTTTAGTGACAATTCTGCCCAGCACTGAGTGATAAAGTTACCTGATTTGACAGTGCTGTTTGCCTGCCGTGGCCCAGAGTTATTCTGACGTTTCTCTTCCAACAGGAGCCTCACATCTGCAACTTTCTCCAAGGATCCTTTGCTGCCAATCCTGTTTTTGATGTTGCTGGTGCTTATGCTATCTGCTCGCATGGAATTCCTAAAAAAATAATAGAAAAATCAGAGATTTGATGTCCTCTAAATAAAATCCAATCTAAGCCTTCTTATATGGAAAATTACATCACAGAAAATAATAATAATATCAGGATTTCCCTGCTGTGAAAAAGAAGGAAAAACAATGCTTAGAAGTTGTTCAAGCCAGAATCTTAAATATAACAATAATTCCAGGAATACCTCAGTACCCATTTCGAGGCAGCCTCAAAATTGTTGACATTATAATGAATATAACCACCCTACTGAAGGGACACGTGTTAAAGTTATTTTATTTATCTGCAATATATACAACTTTGGTTTGTTAGCCCATAATGAACATAAATTCCTTCTTGTCATCAGCAATTGAAGGTTGTTTTTCCTTCTGAGATAAAGAGCAAGGGGCAAAGACAAAGCAGAAAGAGGAGTTATTTTTCCCTGTTGATTATGGTTGTTTGCATAAATTTCTCTTGATTCTACTTTGAGTTTCATAAGCAAGGATAGTGATCTGCAGAAGAAGCTGTATTTAAAAATGTTAATTGTATTAAATTTTATGTTTCTGTTGCTTTCTAATTTCTGTATTTCTTGCTAGAACATCTACTACAAAATTACATTAAGAACTGAAAACCAGCGTCAGGTTCGTCTCCGAGCTTCGACAGCTCCGCCACTAAAACTGGGAAATTCAGACCAAGAAACTTTTACCTAATATTTTTCAGCTGTGACTCCACCTCATCTGCATACATGGTCATCTTCATGCTTTTTTTGGGTGAGGGGGTGGAGATCATTTTCAGCTCCAGGTCATAGTCCATCTCGTCCGAGTCGGAGGCGCTGGATCTGCGGGCGGCGCTGCGCTCGCGTGCCTGCCGGAAAGCCTGCAGCTCGTCCCGGTACTCCACCACCACCCTGTCATCTTCATCCATATCCTGATCCTCCTCCTCCTCCTCTTCCTCCTCAATGGGTTCTTCAGGAACGTTCACCAAGCCTGCAGCACGACAGACTCATTCTGAGCAAGTGAATTTGAGTGTCTCTAGGAAGGACTTGAGAGCCGAACCAAAAAGAAAATCGCCTCGCTGTAATTAATGAACTCCTAGAGATGAGTCTGGGGTTCTTTTAGTTCAAAATATTCTTTTAGAATATTTTGCCAAATATTTTAAGTGGAATAAAACTGCCACAGGACAAAATGTCCCTGGTGTTCACTCCCTCAGAGGCCTGGCCAAGCACAAAGCTGGACAGAGTAATTAAAATAAAACTGCCTCTTGCAGAAGGTGCATTTCTTCCTTCCTGAGCTAAGCACAATTCCCAGGATCTTACAGGGCTTAATGTGCCAGCTGCTGGCTCTGCAAAAATCCCTTCAAGTCCTGCAAGCAGCAATGCCAAAAAGAACACAGGTGTCATTATTACGAACTCATCACAGACACTGATTTAAATAGAAACAATTTCAATTTAGTCACCACCAGCACTCAGACATCTCTTCAGACAGCACATGGAAAATGTGCCATGAGATTTGACACATCCATGGCTGTATTTTTAACAGGCCAATCACACTGTGCTTGTCTCATGTACAAGTACATGTACCCATTATTCTTCTACCTTACGCAGCAGATGAAGATATTCAAACCTAATTAACAGAATTTTCTCATCTCTATTGTTCTACATTTAGAGATTGCTTTTTAAAGACTGGGAGAATTGCCTTAGCAATTCTTAGTATGCCAGACTGCCAAGAAGGCTGAAGAAATCATTCACCCCTTCTCCTGGCCTCTGATGCCACAGTCCCTACACCCTAAATCTGTAAAACATAAAACCCAGCAGCTATTTCGGGAAGCAACGAGCGGAACAAAATTTCCTGTAAACTCTTAAAACGGGACTCAGATTTATTTTTTTTTTGGAGGAAACTCCCCCCATCCCCTGAGGCTGGTGATGCCCCCTGTGCTGGCAGCCCCAGGCTGTGCCAGCAGTACCTGAGTGCCGATGTTTGTAGGGAGGGGTCAGGCCCGCATCGTCCCCGATCAGCGTCCGCTTCTTGATCACGTCGCGGTGGATGCGGCGGGAGTGGTACCTCCTCTTCCTGCAAAAGCACACAGCATGGCACTGCTGCCACAGGGATGGGGGCCCTGCACCCTGCCTCAACAGCACACGGGGGTTTATGGCACAGCTGCTGCTGGTTTGGGTATAAATGTCACTGTGACACATAGAGGGAGCACAGTAACACACACAGCAGGGGTTCAGGGAGAGGAGAAAAGAACTCTCCAGTTTGTTGTTGACCTCGTATCTCTCAGTTTCTGGACAGTGAGCAGAGATTGGACAGAGAAGTTCCCACCTCTCCATCCCCACTGGTCACTGAGAAGTCCAGCAGGTGAGATCTTTTCACAGAGGAATGCAAACATGATCCTTGTTCATCTTACAATTCATGAGAACTGACTCCATTACACCAAAACAAATCAGAAGGCTGATTTTCAGGGACAACATATAAACTTTACTCTTATGAGGAAATTCTCTCTTTGTAATTCACACTCATCTTGCAAAAGCATTATTTATGCTGAAGTATCTACATCAACTAAATAGAAAATCCACAAATTAAAACAGTTTTAGATCACCTTATCCAATTACCTGCCATGTTCCAATTCCTCTGTCCAACACTCACCAAGAATTGCTAAGAATTCCTTTCATGCCTCCATAATTTGGATTGCCATATTTCATGTAATACTGGCTTCTCCTTGCAGCTCCCAGCTCCTTTTTGTCATCTGCAAAAAACATAAATTATAGGAATTTTTCCCTCTTAGACTGTAACTCACAGCACAGCATAAAAATAAATAACCATCCAAAAACAGAGAGTGAGACTGAGTGTGCCTTAAAATCAGAATTACTTCACCCTCCTCCATAAGGATTCAATTTTGCTTACACCTCTGGAATTTCTCCTACCACCACAGCTTTATTTGTGTCTAGAAACTTAATTCCAGGGAGACTGGGTTTCCAAAGATCAGCTTAACAGAGCATTACATCCCCCTGTCACTGCTGGAATTTCCACTCACCTTTCTTTTCTTAATGAATTTGCCACTTCCTGCACAGTCCAGAAATTACATGGATTTTCATTTTATTCATAAATAAAATGAGTATTTAGCAATAATTTTTACTAACCCCTCATTGGCATCTCAAGTTATATCCATATTTATAAAACGTGGCATTTACTTCTGGAAGAAGGCATCATAAAACCTACTCCACAGAATTGGGAAGAATGCCCTGAGCCCAAGTTACAATTTCCAGGTACAATAATTCTCACACAACTTGAACTGCATAAAACTGACACAAGAAATGTAGATTCATGGCAAAATCCTAACGCCTAGACGATTAGCAAAAAAATAACAATTTAAATGAGAAGTAGGCCCTTTGTGAGTCATCAGTCAACAAATCAAACTACAACAAGCAATGGATTGGGGGTGCTTGTTAAGGTGGTCATTTACCTTTAGTAGCAAATCTCATGAATAGCTTGTTTCCTTTAGCCAGTTTATTGGCAGGGCGAAGGTCATTACGCAGGAGAGAATCCTCTTCTACTTGGGAGAGGGCATCCAACTTTGGGGGCAAAAAAGGTATTTTGGACTCAAAAATCAAATGACTGTTGAACAAAAATGGGTTGCTTACAGAGAAGCACTCAAGTGATTATGAAGAAAGCCACTTTTCAAATGATGTTCAAATGAATTCTGTTTTTTTTTCCTTGACACGCTGATGTTAATTTTTAATGTAAATTGCCCTAAAATTTTAAAATATATCCTTCTCTTGCTCCATAATATTAACTCAGATTATTAAATCCAGTAATTGCCAAATGACTCTAGATTATGGACTGAAATGCAGAAAATAAACAGCACAACTTGGACACTGAAAAAAAAGATTTTTTTTCTGTTTCATATCTAAATGATTTTATTAACAGGTTCTCGTGCCCTCACATGATTAAAATCCTTTCTTTTTCATTTACAGCTGCTTTATAGAAACCCAAATTCAGACTTCCATGATGTAGGAGTGTTCACTGAGCCATTCCTAAAGGAAATCCTAATCACACCTATTATACCCTCAGCCAGTGAGGATTAAATTGCTGCCAGGACATCACTGTGTGTGCTGATTCCCACAGATCCATGGGCAGCCTAAATCCCACTGGGCTCCAAGCACTTTCCCTGCTGAAAGGTCGTTGCCTTCCATTATTGCTCTTTCATTGCCTCCTCTCAGCAGAAAAAGAGAAGCCAGGCTCACTCTTAAACTCTCCAAAATCTCTTTTCACAAAGCACTTTACACTGGGATTATCACCACCTGCACTCCCCCTTGCTCCCCACCTGATTTATTTTGATAATTAAACTGTGAATTGCAAATAGAAACCTAAAGTGCTGTGAAAACTTCACAGGAGCCAGAGCAAAACCTCCAGAGCAGAGTTCCCACTTCCCCTCTGTACTGACCTCCACATCACTGGGATTGTCATCCTCAACCTCTCCTTCTTCTGTCTCATCATCAGAGCTTTCCTCCTGTTTTGCTAAGGAAAATAATTGGGGGAAAAAAAACCACAAAACCAAGCTTCAGTTTAGTGTGTCAGCCTCATTTGATTTGTGATTCCCTACATTGTCTGAGAGCAGCCTGAAGGTGTTTTCCTTTCTCCTGAGCAGCCTAGGGAATAATCAAAGCAGAGAGTGCCTCTGGAAAAGTGGAGCAGAGTGCAATGCAGAGCTCTGGGCCTGCAGCAGCACATGTGCATCATTAATTTAATTCTTTGAAAGCAAATGAAACTGCACTGCCTGTCAGGATTTACTGTGTGCAAAACCAGAGAGCAGCAAGGCCAAGGCACTAAAGGCACATAAAAGCCTTTCCTTCCATCTCCTTTTCAAATGCCTACAAATATCCAATACTAACACTGCAAAACAGGTTATTAATCAAAAGCTTAAACAGAGAGAGCAGTAAAAAGGAAAAAAACCCAATCTTAGTGACTTAATTTTGCTGTAAAATAACTAAAAAAGTAGTGCATGCTTCCAGAGCTGCTAAAATTCTGAGCTGCTTTGATTTTTCACTTCCTTTTAGCTCAGTGTAAGAAAATTGATGCTGATTTTTTCCCAAAGTCCCCAAGAAATAAAATATTGTAAAAAAGTAATGACTGTGGACACTATGAAGTGTGATATGCCAGTATCATTTGCAAAGATCTCAAAGTATTTCATAGCCTAAGATTAAAAAGCCTTCTCTTTTATATTTCAGAATTCCTTATCTTAAATCTCATCCAACAATATACTTAAAAACTTAGAGTAGAGAGTGGCAGCTGTTCAAAAGATCCAGAAAATATTCCTGAGTGAAAATAATAAAGCACAATTAACCAAACTGAAACCCAAGAGAGAATTTAAGGAAACAAATTTCCCAAATTCAAACCAGAAATAATTCAGTTCCATCAGGGAGAGTATTCATGCATTTTTCTCCCTCACAAATCAGAATTTTCTCATAGCACAGGGCAATCTTTTGCTTCCCTAAATGTCTGAACAGCCCTGAAATTCCTATCTAAAAAAAGGAATGTAAGCAAGCCAGATGACTCCAGGGTATCTGTATGGATCTCCCACCTTAAGATGTAATTGAACAGTCTGTACTTTCTCTAATATCCCACTTTTCCAGAGGAACAGGAGGAATTCAGAGGACAGTTCTTATTTTCAGATAGGGTGTAATGATAATATAATAGGCAATGCATAGCAAGCAGGATTAAATATATGTTTATGCTCCATTTAAGCAATGTCCCTAATCTCCAAAAATTTCATAACGAGTCTTACTTGAAGCTTTATCAACATTTTGCCAAAATTAAAGTCATGTGGATGGTTGGGGAGCTTTGTGGAGAAAAGGGCAGGAAAAGGAGGTGAATGAGAAGAATACAGAAGTTTAACAAAGCCTTAAACACCAGATTTCCCAGAAAGGCTTTTGGAAGCAGTGCAGATATCTAACAGAGAGATTAGCTACTTGCATTTAGATAACATACAGCATTTTTAAGCAAAATCTATGGAAAAAAGTTAATAAATATAACATTTTTTTTGCTTTGTATCATGTGACAGAGCACCTCCAACCACAGCACTCAGAGCAAAGTTGTCCTCAGGTAGCAAAATGCTGCTTTTATATTTACCCACATAAAAGGAAAATAAATTTACAACCAAGGCAGTCAGGTAGCAGACTGATCACGACACTGAGATGTACTTTTGCTGCTCTGCTCTTTTATAACCAACCTTTTAATAACTTCTTTCTTCAAAGGCTAACAGCCCAATTTAGAGCTGGTACCCACCCTGGGGAAGTGATGCAGTGTCACGCTGCTGGGAGGGATACACTGCAAGGATGGTGGTGCAGCAAAAAGGGAATTAGCTGTGGTATTTCAGAAATAGGCCATTTTCTCACACCTGCTTTTTGCCTGCCTTTGGAGGCACATCACACAGAGCTATTTCTGTGCACATGTCCCACTATAAATACCAGCTCTCAGCATCACCCTCAGCTAACACGTTTAGTATCAACTGAATTACTGCTTTTGGTCTAGCTCCAACCCACCTTTTAAGAAGCAGCTTCTTCAAAAGGTTTCCAAGATGAAAGCCTTTTTTAAAGTGGCAGAATACATTTTTACCTGCAACTATATGATAGAAGCTCCTTCAGTAATTTAGGTTATGCAATACCCCAGCACAAGTTTAAAGTTTCATTGATTTAATGAGATGATGGCTGTATTTGCATATCTCAAGCTACCTTTCTTGGTTTTTTCAGCTGGCTTCTCCTTGTTGTTTTCTCTGCTCTTTGTTTTCTCCTGATCAGGCAGGGAACTCATATTTATTAGAGCCCGTGTTGCTGTCACTTCATCAAGCCAGACCACATTACCTGGGACAAAGAGAAACACAAAACCCAAATGCAGTTGGTGTCATGGAGCAGGCACATCTCCTCTGCCTTGCTGGAAGGAAATTAATGACAAAAATTGAGAAAGGACAGAAAAGCCAGCAGATCTCTTGCAGGGAAAGTCATGTCCTTTAACACACTTGCTAAGCTGGAGGCCACACCATTTTCAGCTTATTACAGAACACAAGAGCTGACCAGAATCACTGAAATGCACCACCACACAGTTGAGAGGCTTCCTGAAAACAGCAAATCAGGGCACAGGATCGGGGTCAGTGGATCCATGTGTTCCCACACAAATGTGACTAAGGGAGCAGCAGGGGGCAGGAATGAAGCCTGCATCATTTTCCCCTTTGGCAACTGAACAGAACCTTGGACTTTACTGCAGAATTCTGTTAATCTTTTCCAAAAAGCAGGAGAACAGGGAGAAATAGGAGACTGCTCAAGCACTTTGCACAGATTATAGAGTACACAGGTTCACAAAATCATTCAGGATGTGCCTTAAGTATCAGCAGATGGTACTAAAATGTAACTTATTAGGCCAATTAAAAGCATTTCATAGATGTTGAAACTGAAAGAGCTAAAACTGCTCAGAAACAGGATTGGAACAAAAGCTTTCTACACTTGGTACAAATACAGCAACAAATGTCTCTGTTCTGCTGTTAAGCAGAGTAGATTCAGATATCAAGAAAACTGTACAGTGACCCAAAATAGAGAATCTCTCTTAAATTATTCAGACAAAAATTACAAGGTGAAGAACACCCTGATATTAACATCAATGACTGGTTAATAAATCTACTTTTTTTTTTTTTTCAATCTGCCTCATCTCCCCATCTCCAAATTTCCAAAACCTTCATCATTTCACATTCATCAGGACACTAAATCCACCTCTGCACTACGTCACCTTAAGATGTAATTCAGCTGTGAACACTGAAGTTTTTGCCATGATGCAAATCTGTGCTGAAAAGAAAAACCTTTTCTTGATATTTTCACCCAGTGTAGCTGACATGGTAACTCAGACACAGGATGAAAAATCACCATTAAAAAAAGATGTGTAATAACTACAACTGAGTGTTGTTACAACCCTGAAGCCTCATTTTTTTCCATGAATTTACTCATGTAGCATTTAAGGAAACAGACAATCTTAGAAATGAAGCCTCAGACAGAGTTAAGCTGTGCATTTCCAAGCTCATGCATCAGCACAGGTCCCTCCAGCAGCTCTGTACAGTAATTATCCACCCAGGGCTCATTGGGTTTCACATTTTCTATCAGCTTGTGCCAGTACTTCAAGCTGTCACATACAGTGACTTCAAGGTCACCAGTATTTTGTACAACACCATCTATTTTGTCTTGCTCTGGTACAGAATTTCTTCAGGGTCACTCCAGAGAATGAAGCTACTGATTCTCAGCTTTTAGCCATGCTTGTTAATAAGCTTCCAGCTATTTGGAAAACCTGCACAGGTTCCTATTTCTTTTTCTAGTATTTCAGGCACAAGGTTTGGAGCCACATGACAATCTCAGAGTATTCCAGTTCCATGATCCAGCACTCAACTGTAGCAAAAAACTCTTCTGTAGCCTTCAGTGTCAGGGAGGGAAGCACAGCTCCACCACCTTTGATCCTGCTGAGCTCACTCCCCAGAACAGCCCTCACCATGTGGCCCCACATTCCTTTTCCAGTCCATGGAAATCACACCCAGCTGCCACCTCCTTCCACCCACCCATTTCTCCTGGAGCATGCACCACACAAATATGGCATCAAACCTCCTCCTCCTCCTCCACACAAAACCATCCCAACCTGCCCAGCTGCACAGCTCAATCACCCTCCCTCAGATATATTATTTATATCAAGATGGAAGCAGCACATAATTTGAGACCTTTTTCTTTTTCCCCTCAGAGATAGAGCTGTGACCAGGTATAATAAAAAAAGAGTAAGAATTACAAATACTCTGTTTGCTTACATGAGGTGTCATCCAGCCACTCGATATGAGCAGGAGGATACTCTTTGAAATAGGCAAAGATGTCCTGGGTACTCATCTCATCCACTCCACAAATGTAAATGGTGTCCAGTCTGACTTTAGGGATTGCTATAAAGAGGAAAAGACACAAAACTGGTACTTATTCCAAGCTTTCAAATTAGTCCACACGGGTTTATAAAGCAAATACTTTAAATAAACTAAAGAGGAACTAATTGAAGTGAAGCATGACATAGACGATAACTTAATTTATTCTTCCACAATGCAAAACTTCAATAAATTGAGAATTAAAAGAGGTCACAAACACTGCTAGATACAGAGACTGCACAGCAACCAAACAGCTTGAAAAAAATATTTTTTTCCTCTTTGAAAACTGCCAAAGTGCTATCATTAAGTACTAAAGAGCCAGAACCAAACAAGGCTCTGCACAAAGCACTTCCACTTGTATCACCTGATGGGGAGCTGTTCCAGGCCACAGCTTAGCAGGTCCAAGCTGCCAGTTGGAAAAAAAGCCTTGAGAACTAACTGGGTGCCAAAAGCACCAATCTGTTGTGCACACATCTCCTGGCTTCTGTTCCAGCTTCACTGTGTGTACAGCACAGAGTCTGATCTCCCTGTGCACAGGACACAGAGTCCTCCACGTGTACCCACACACTGCTCCAGGGTTTTTGCACAGCATCTAAAGATTCTTAAAGCAGCACTGATCCAGAGGGTGGATTTGGGGCATGCAGCACTAGTAAATAAGGCACACAAGAAAATGTTGTCTTTGTGCTGGTGTTGGTAAAACAAGGAGTAAACTGGCAAGTGTCAAATAGGTTAAAAAATAATGATGAGCAACAGGAAAGGTGGGAAACGCCCAAAGGGACTCCTTTCAGCAGTAACCTGGAAAAACCTCTGGGAATGTAGCAAATACTGCAGGATAAATCAAGACAGTGTGAGGAAGTAGCTGAAGGGATCTTTCCTCCTGACTGCTGGATGAACTCTACCTTTCTTCATCATGTCCCGGTCCAGGGCCACGTTCCTCTGGGCCAGATTCACCTCAGCCCGAAAATGGAAGCGTTTGGCTCTTTGTTCCTTCTTCTCAATTGCTTCCTGCAAAATGCAAAATGATGCAGTCAAACAGGAATCAAGAGCACCCTCAACAAGCTGCACTGAGGACACTTCAATTCCACCAGGCAGCAACAATTTATATTAACGATTCTGTTAATTCTGGAGAGACCTGTGGGTTTCAGACTGTAGAAGGAATTCACAAAAATATTTCTGTGCCACAGAACAGTTTTTGTGTAGTTCCAGCAATGGGAATCATGGAAAACAAGGTGTCTTGGACAACACAGACTCCATCATGGAACAGGAACATTACCTAGTCCTTAACAACAAATATTAAATAAAACCTCTCTTTTAAAAGCAGCCTGTCTACCACAGGCAAAATTCATCTTTGAAGATTATAGGGTTTTTTTCCCTGTTTTAAAAATAAATACAAAAGTGTGAACTTGTTTCTGTGAGCATGAATTTAACACTGGAGAGCTGGCTCCAGAGAACTTTTCAAACTGGTATCTCAGGCTTCTCTTATGTAGCTCAGGAGCAACAGCCTGCCTGGAACTTGTGCAATTTTAGGAACTGGCTGAGAAGCTCCTTGTTCTCCAGATCTTATTAAGGAAGCATTACAGGTTTTTGGATCTTCAAAATGTTGAAGAGCCATATCACAAAAATTACCTTGGAGGTTACATCTATTCCAGTGATAAAACTTCCAGCTTTGTTTTCATATCTCCTGCTGGTGTCCTGAAACAAAGCAAAATGGTGATGAAATCTCAATGAGCCCTGAAAGCAACACACTTGCTACACTGAAAAAAATCACCTGATTATTTCTACAAGAAACAGATCCTTTTTTTCTTGATGCAAGCTACATCCCTGGACAGACACTCTCTAATATCAGTGAAAGTAAAAGCACATGAACTGAACCAAACTTCCCTCATTGTAATTCCTTTGATAGAATTCAGTTTTTATGTCAGCTGCTGCCAAGCTATTACTCTCTCAGCAATACAGGGAAAGTAAAACTTGGGAAAAACAATTTTGTGTTTGAGTATAATTTCCTTGTAAAACATGATGAGATTTAACAGTGATACCTGACTACTGACAAGTCAGTTTGCAGCTCTTTATCTCAGAAAGCAAGAACACCAAGCCACATCCACAATGAAACAAGTAAGTTTTTATTCCTATCATTTTAACCCCAAGGTGAAACATTACTGTTTTGATACTGGGAGAGGGTAAAAATGGAGAATGAGGGGGGAAAAAATGACAAGTTTCCTGTCCATCGGTCAGCACTGCTGAAATCAGAGAGGGACTAAACCCCACAGCCCCTGGGCCACTGACCCAATTCTGTGCTCTCCATTGTCTGCATCTGTAAAACGGCACTTCTCCATTCTGACACCCACAACTGGCGAAAGTTTGGAGCTGGAACACCACCTCTTGCTTTCTTTAGGAGTAATGTGTTCTTTACACTTGTGCTGCAATAATTATTATGGCTAAAGGACCATTTCTAGTAGGTTAGTGTCAGTTTGCAAGGACTGAAGAACACACAATCCAACCACTTTTTTTAGGAACAGCACCGAAGTTCCTCTAATGCTGCCAAACGGTCAGAGTTACTAGAGAAAGAAAAGCAAAATAAGCATGATTTTAAGGTGGCAAAGCCCCACTTTTCTGAGTCTGAGTCTGACTCACGGAGCGCAAGGAAGTGCAGCTCGGTGCTGTCTCTCAGGCCACATGTTGGGCAGAAGCACAAGCACGTTGATAGACCAGCTAACCAACGATTAGCTTCCAAAACAATTCCCACTCGAGTTTTGAGAGCGAAAAACTACTTAGGATTTTAGAACTGCGACCCATTTTTAGTTGTTAAACCTAATCCTACTAAAACTTGTACAGGAACAATCAGCGAGAGTGGAAAAGGGCAGAAAAACATCGCGAAGGACGCCCTGGAACCGAGAGCCCGCACAGCCCGCTCTGCTGTGCCGCGGTCGGCCCCCGTTCCCCGCCCCAGGGATTCCCTGGGAGCATTCCCTGGACACTCTCCCACCCCAAATCCTGCTCTCCACCGCCTCCTTTATCCCTTCCCAAGCACATCCCGCCCGCTTCCTTAGGACTGGCCCCCGACTCCATTCATATCCCCGCTCCCACATCCCGGCTTTTCCCAGGAATGCCCCTCAGCAGCCCCCGCGGAGCGCTCAGACACCCGCAGCCGCCGGACCCGGCGCCTCCTCGCCCACAGCTCCGGCCCTCACCGGGATGAGCTCCCGCAGCGAGCGCCGCACGGGGATGGCCTCCAGCTCGCCCTCCTCCACCTCCATGGGCTCGGGCTCGGGGCCGCGCGGCTCCGC
>VXBS01003359.1:363441-382751 GCA_013400255.1 Sitta europaea
AGGGCAGCCGGGGCGGCTCCGCTGGGCGCCCGGGCGGCGTTGGCAGGCGCGGAGCGCTTTGTGGTGGAATTAAGCCGTGTTCCGGAGCTGGGGCCGCTGCCCGAGCGGAGCCGCCTGTCCGCACCTGCCGTCCTGTGCCGCAGAAATTCAGCGTCCTGGAGTTGGGCAGCCTGCAGCTCCAGTCTCGCTCCGCTTTGTTTTCCTAGCCCCCTTAGCGGTAGTTCATAGATTTTTCCGTGTTATCTCAGCCGCGAGAGCGGTCTGTGGAAGTGTCAAACCCGAAGTCTGACTCCTGACAAGGCAGTTTTGCGTTATCAGGGAGGCTGAGTTCGAGTGGTGGGAACTCTTCAGGATGTAAAAGCAATGGTTTCTTTAAATCAGATGCGAAGTTCAGTTTCTTTCCCCTTGAAAGGAGAAGTTGGTTATAATCTCTCATCAACCGAACGTGTAATAATGAAAACAACACGTTGAACTGTAACACTTCAAGAGTAGAAGGTGCTGATTGTGCCAGAGGGAGAAGCAGCATTTTTTGCTGTTTAGTCCAAATAAACCCCAGCAGTGCAGAAGCCTTGGATGTGTCAGAACGTGCAGTCCAAAGGCACTGGTGTCCCTCCTGTGGGAATTAGTGAAGTTGGTGCTGGAACTGCTCGAGTTTGGATATTAATCCTTGTAAAGTGATGTGGATGTGTGGTTGGCATCTCAGCAAGGAGCCACTAGATAATTTTTAATTATAATAAGCCTGTGTAATAAGAGATTTGGTGAAGTTACTTAGCGGAAAGTAGACAGAGACACTCTAGTGTAGCTCTCTGGGTGGAATAAGAGACCAGTATTGGAAAGATGTAACAAGGCATGTTTCATTTTTTAGTGTCTGCACAGAGTGGTTGACTAAGGAGATAATCTGAGAGAAACCAGAATTAGTGCCGGTTGGTTTGCACTGTCGTAAGGGGGAAGCATTTCAGATTGGAAAAATGAGAGAAGTCTAAACTCATCCTGTTCATCCCAGGAGTCTCCTGGAGGTGCACAGTGCACTCAGGTTCCAGAGCTCCACAGGTGGGAGTTAAAGGTTTCAGCTGGAGGTGAAGTTGTTGCTGCTGAGGGGGTCAGAATGTGGTGGGCTCTCCCCACTGTCTCACGTGTGTGCAGCCAGAGGTTTGGGGCTGTAACTGCTGCCAGTGTTGGGTAGGGCAGAGTCAGTCACCAGCATGGTTTGTTAGGAATCCAGCCTAGTTGGATTTTAAAGACAGTAAAAAACTCTGGGTCGTGAGTGTCTGTCACTTCTGGGCAGTTGTTTTTTGGAGAGCAACTCATCTCTGGAAAATCAGAGGCATCACTTCAGTACAGCCACCCTGACTTTGTTCTTGTGTTCCATCCTAACATTTTGTGGCGTTCTGTGGGCTGGCTTTGGTTAAAATCCTGAAGTACCTTGTAATTCTCTTCTGCTTTAAAAGAGTAGCTGTGTAAGCTGGTGGCACAGTAGGCTTAATATATCTGAAAAAGTATAATTATGTTTTGGTTGGTCTCCTTTTTATTTGTCCCCTGGATGTTCTGGGGAGGGGTGATGCATCACTCCTGCACTGCTGACACTCCCACGCTGATTTTAGTAATTTTAATTAAATCATGCCTCCACGCTGATACTGCTGTCTTCACACTCCAACCAAAGAAGATGCTGGGGAGGTGTATATTAAATTATACTTCAAGAGTAATTAAGGTGCTCCTTCAGAAAAAAATAAGTGGGAGGTTGTTCTGCAGTGGAAGGGAGGTGAAAACATTAGAAGATTGAAGATGATTTTGTGTTTGGGTAGGGAAACTAATGCAGTAAAAAGAGTTAAATGTTTGCAAGTTGTCCTGCTTGTTTATTGTGGCCATGTTAAAACGTTAGGAAAAACAAAATCACTGTATTTTAGTATGGTACAATTTTTTTAGCAATTTATTGTTTGGCAAATGCACAGGTCTCTCTGGGAAATTTGAATATTTCAGGTTGGCTTCTTGGTTTGATTTTTGTTGGGCTCAGTGTCTGTGAAATTGCTGGCTGGGATAGGGAAGCCTCAGCACAGAATGAATGAGATGGGGTGCTTTGGCTTCACTAAAAATCACAATATCACTAAAGCATGATACTTTCTTTGATTTCTAAAGTATAAAGTAAACTTGCAAACTCTGTTAAATTGACCCTTTGAGTGATGCTGCAGTTTCTAACTTTTTGCAGGTGATTTTTCAGTGTAACAAAAAAGAATTGAACAGAACTATTTGTCTTCCTGGAATGTTTTAAGGATGTTAAAAAAATAGGATAAATCACTGAATTGTGGGAAAGAAAAACATTGTGTTTTCAGTGGAAATGGGTCATTTGTGATGAAGTAAAGTTAAAGAAATGGCTAAAGAAATTCCAAACAAGACAAAGTGCTCCATGCAGGCATTAGCACGGTGATGGACAGCAGAGGAAATATTAAATATATCATGTGTTTGCAATTTGACATGGGGGCTTGGGCTAAAAATGTGTGATATGCACTAAAAAATGCCTGAAATACCTAAATATAGAAATGTTCTCTGTTGAGAGTGCAGCATTATAAAGACAGAAGCCTTATAATGTTAATGAATTTGTCTGTCTGAAGTAGGCAAATGTACAGATAAAATGCAGAAATTGATGTTTTCACCATCTATGAGTCTTAAGAACATGTTTCTCAGCTTAATGCTTCTAAATCACTTCCATTGTGACTGAACTTCCTGGAATCCTGGAATCCTTACAGACTGATACCCACCCTCAGCTCTGGATAAAGTGGCTTTAGGGATGTGTGAGCAGAGTGGTTTAACTCTGGTGCTTGTTTTATCTTTTTTTTTCATTTTTATATTGAGATCAAACTATATTTAAATGCAAACTAATTAACTAATTGCAGTTCTAGAACATGCCTGTATTAGACATCTGCTCTTCTCCTCTGATGATCTGCAGAAATGAGTCTGTAGCTCCTGAGTGAATGTTTTCCTGGTGTGCTCAGAGGTCTCTCATTCAATAGAGTTTTATGTTTTTATAGGGTGTTCATTCATGGGATTTATTTGTTCTGCTCAGCATGAGTAGGAAGGTACTTGAGAACAAGGAAAAAAGGGTGTCCCCGTGGGGGTGGGGGAAGCCCAAGGCTGGGATGTGGTGCCTTCAGAGCCCAGCTCCCATATGCTGCAGGAGGAAGTGGCTCACATCACTGGGCTGTCTTACTGGTGCCCTGTGTGATAAGGACAGCTTTTCTGGCCTAAACAAACTCTGAATTGGGAAAGGGAGCCACCCTTCCAGAATAAAGCTAGGGGCAAGAATAAAGACCTGTACTTCTGTGAAGGAAAAGTTTTCCAAAGCTTGGGAATAAAGAGAAGGCTCCCTATTGACACTAACAATTGGAGTGAAGAGAGAAATGCAAACCCCTGAGATGTCTGACAAAGTGAGAAGTTGCTCTGTGGTTTCACCACCTGTCTGTCCTCTCAGTAGAATATTGGGTGCTTTGGGGCCCTAATTCCCCAGTAGCTGTACAATATTTAAAACTCATACAAGCACTTTTTCCCAGACTGACACAAAGGCAGCAGAGTGTCAGAAGGTTGTGGCAGGAGGGAATGTGCATCATAAACAGAGAACTGATATGAGCCAGGTTTGAAACCTTCTCCAATTGTGGGACCCTTTGGATTTTAACTCTTTCCTCACTTTTCAGAGAGCAGGGCTTCTGTGGCATCCTGAGGTGGCTGGAGTTAGGTTAGTGGAGATGGGGTAAGGAACAAAGAGGATGCTCAGCCCTTTGTGCTTCTCATTCCAAAAGTTAATCTTGCTCAGCTGAGCAGTGCTGGTGGTGCAGGTACTCCCTGAGCAGCTCTTCTGCTGTGCCAGGCTGCAGGATCTCCAGTACTCAAGTGTCCCAGCTTTCACAGGAGATGACTAAAGCTCCTCCAGGAACTGGACTCACCTTTCCATGCCTGTGCTCTTCCTGGGAGCCCTCAGAAGAGGTGCACACTGTGCTGCTCAGACTTTTGCCTTCAAGAGAAATCCCAGGATCACAAAGAAAAACTGTTCTTATTCCCAAGAAAACCCCACTCACTGTGTTGCTGTAACTTTTTCTTGTGTTAGATCTTGCCTGAATTATTCCATTGGCCTGCAGGTATGAGTAGTGTTGCAGTTCATCAAGAGGCTGAAGAATTCCTCTGAGCCTGAAATCTGTTAATCTTTGAATTTCATTATGCAGGAGAATGGCAAAAATTGGGAGCCTGTGGGGAGTGGAGTAATTTTTCCACTGCATGTGAGCATCACTAGTTCATTGTAGCTGAGCAAAAGGATCCACAAAAGACTTAGACTGATAGAAAGTTGTCCACTTGCTTGGGAAGGTGGAGTTGTATTTTATTTCCAATCTGCATTTTACCAGCTGTGACTTTGAGCTATGTTGTGCTTTTTATGCCTGTTTTAGCTAAATTTTAGGAGTCTTCTATTTAGGTTTTCCAGACATATATGAGGTTGTGTCTTTATATTAATTGTTGATTAATTTAGATTAAGTTTGTAGATTTCTTATTCTAGATCTCATATTTCTGTAACTGCCTTACTTTTTTTAAAAAAGAAGAACATCAGAAGTTCATGTGATTTTTCTGGCACTTGGTCATTGTGAAGGTAACATCTCTCCTTTCTGGTGCTTTTCTCTCTGTCCCTTCAAGGAGTGCACTGATCTTTCTGATCCCAGAATTTGGAGGGTCTGTGTCCTCTGGCTGTTGCTCAGCTGTGCAAAACACCTCTTAGAATCTGATTTTCCAGGATACAGTACAGTGATTTCTGTCACTCCTTTGCTGTACATAATGTTCCAGAGGACTTTTCCTTTTAAAGTCCAACTTGTATTCAGGTACACTTGGCAGGTCCCTCAGGCTGTTGTGCATTAATTCAAGAGGGTGAACCTGTTCCAAAGGAAATAAAAAAAGACACTCCAAAATGCCTTGTTCATCCTGGTGAAGATTGAAGATTGACCAGGCTGATGAGTGTTACTCAGGAACTGCTCATTCCCTGTGACCTGTGAAGATTTTTCTGAGAATCCCTACATTGCTGAGACAGAGCTCAGCCCCCTGGCTGAGTCAGTCCGTAGCAGGTTTCACTGAGGGTAAATTGGTGTTTCAGGCTCTCTATTTCTGTCATGTGAAATAAGTTTCATGTCAGTGAACTTCCCTGAGATTCAGTCTTCTCCATATGGCTGCAAAGAACTTTGCTGCCCTGCTCTTAAGGTTCCCCAACTTTTTACTCAAATGTCAAACCTTGATTCTTGAAGGTTCACAGCTAAAATAGTGCTAGGTATTTGCTCATGTTTCTGTCACCAGGTTGGTCTGAAACCTGATGTATTTCCCACTTGGTTTCCCACTTCTAACTCCAGTGGAAGTGCAGCATTCCCAGATCCTGTTCTGGAGTGGGCTGGGCATGCAGCCTGTCCAGCCACAGTCCATCTGCTGTGAGCCCACAGAGCTGACAGTGCCTCTGGGATGAAATTCCAGGGTTCTGGCTGAGCCTGCAGCTGTAAGTTACATCTCAGCAACAAAAGGTGAGAGGGTTTTGCATCCTCTCAGCACTACAATTTGGGAGAATATGATGGACTCCTAATTCTCCCCCCATGCTGGGCACACCTTTCTCACTGATAATGACATTAGCTTCCTTTATCTCTTGGTGATGCCAGTTTGCAGGGGTTTTTTTTGCAGTTTTTCAAGGCTATTGCTTTTGGATTTTGGCTCACTGTGTTTGTATTCATTTCTTTTGAGAGCCTTTCAGGGCTGTTAAAGCATGCAAACATGCATTTTCCAATGACTTAGTTCTGCTCCTTCAAATTTCCTTTAACCAGCTCCACTAATGCTCCTGTTCCTTCAGGATACTTCAGAACTCATTTCTCGCCTGTGTGTCTGTGTTGATCTTATTGAATCTGCCCTTTTCTCTGTTAGAATCCCTTTTGCTCTCCTGAAAGAACTTGTTGTAACATTAGCTTTCCATGCTGACAGTGCTACTTTGCAGGGAGTTTTGGATTGGTGACAGCTTGAAGGATTCTGCTAGCTTTGTGCTCCAGAGCTAAGGCTTGGGACTCTTAGATATTCCCTGCAGAGAAAACAGACTTGCAAAGTAAGCATCTCTTTCTTGTTAAGAGAGTTACTCATTAAAGTATAAATCTTTTCATCTGCATTCCCTTCCCCCAGCCTTCCCCAGTTCTTCCCATGACTGATTGCAGGGGGCACTGTGGAAATAGAACATCATGTGTGTGTTTTTCCCCAGCTGAGCCTGAAGAACGTAAAACAGGAAAAAAAAAAAAGCACAGCACACAGATTGGAAATGGACATTCTGCACTTTGATGTTTGTAATGGCTTGGATGTGAACATCATCTGTATTCCAGTGTATTTGAGGTTTGGATTTATGGCTTAGGCTCCATCTGACAAATGTGGCAAAGAAGCTACAAGACCTGAGATTAAAAGGCTGAGTCATACCTTTTATGAATATATATATATTTTGCTTTGCATTGCATAGAATGGAGATAATTTTCTTTACTGGTACATTTCATCAAATGAAAAATAACTTTATTTGCTCATTGACATCACTTGTTTGCTGCTGTGCAGAGCAGTTTTCTGTAGTGTCCATGCATTTAACACAAGATGTTACAACAGGTAAATATCCATTATTGCAGTGTTGTTCTTTGGAAACAGAGCTGAACAGCAGAAGAGAGTTTAAAAAAGATAATTTCCTCGAAATGGTACCAAAATTTACTTCCTATATTTAGAGTATAAAACAGGAGAATTGTACAGGCTCCTGAGAAACCCTGAGGTACTGAACATTTTCATCTGTTGGGTCCATATAACATTGAAAGAAACAAAGATATTTTTATTCTAATTCGGGAAGTTTGGCAGTGCCAAAGAATTTCTCTTTTCCTTCCTTGACAAAATCTTCTTAAAAAACCCTGCACTCATGATCATGATAGTGCTGCCTTTGATTGAAAACGCTCAGAAAAGCTGAATATGATGTGATCAAATATGATCAAGGTGATCGAATTTGGTGTTGAAATACTGCTGTTTAAATGTCTTCTCACATGTTTCATTTCTAGTTTTACTGCTCTCTTTGACGTGTTGCCTTCTCTTTTCAGGGTCGAATCCCACCAGATTTCGAATAGGTGACCAAGAGTTTGATTCTTTGCCATCTTTACTGGAATTCTACAAAATTCACTATTTGGACACTACAACGTTGATCGAGCCGGTGTCGCGCTCGAGGCAGAATAGCGGGGTTATCCTCAGGCAGGAGGAGGCCGAGTATGTGCGAGCCCTCTTTGACTTTAATGGCAATGATGAGGAAGACCTCCCCTTTAAGAAAGGAGACATCCTGAGAATCCGGGATAAACCTGAAGAGCAGTGGTGGAACGCAGAAGACAGCGAAGGGAAGAGGGGAATGATACCCGTTCCTTACGTCGAGAAGTATAGACCTTCCTCTGCTTCAGTCCCCACTCTGATTGGAGGTAACCAGGATAGTTCCCACCCACAACCACTGGGTGGGCCGGAGCCAGGGCCCTATGCCCAGCCCAGCATCAACACTCCGCTCCCTAACCTTCAGAATGGCCCTATTTATGCCCGGGTTATCCAGAAGCGAGTCCCTAATGCCTACGACAAGACAGCCTTGGCTTTGGAGGTACATAATGGGCAAAACTTAGAAGGAAGAGATCTGTTCAAGGGATTTCCCTTTCGCTCACGTGCTAGTTTTGGAGGAATGAGAAAGGGAAAAGCTTTGTAATACTGGTTTTCCGTCATGATTAATAAGTTATGGATGAAATGAGTGACTCCAGTCACTTGTAAATTAGATTATTGTTGATTATTTTTAGGTTACTGAACCAGTATCGTGTCTGTTGTCAACCATCACTAACATAAGTGTTTCCCCATCCATGTTTTCAATTCTGGAATGTTTATTTTGGGGGGGAGGGAGAGGGAGCAGCTCATAAATTGTGTGTCTGAACCTGTGTTTGCTGTTGTGTGCCTCACCACAATCTGTAGAAGGTGTGCTGGGTTATTTGTTGGTTGGTGTTGTGTTGGGTATTTTTTTGTCCCCAATGTGTCAGCAGTTTTAAAGCAATCAGTGGAAACATTGATACACTTTGAAATGCCTGGACTGAGATGATGATCACACATAGATTTCAATTGTAACATCACCTCAAGCATATTACTTTGGGTTTAGGTTGGAGGCAGGAGCTTTTCAGAATTTACACCCCAATTTGTTAGGTCTGGTGTAAAGCAGTGATTGGTGGAGTAGGGTTTGTAGTAAAGCACTGAGTTTTCCCCAGGTTGATTCACTTCCTGACAGAATCAAGCAGCTGCACAGGTCCTTTATGATTTGTCTTTTTTTCCCCTCAAAAAGGTGACTGGAGTGCTCTATCTCTCCACATCAGATAGTTCTCCCCAAGTTACACTTGAGGAAATTGAGACTAAGGTATTCCCTGTGGCAGACCTTTGCCTTAGGATATGTAAATTGTATCCTTTAATCTGGGCTTTCTTTGAGCTAGAGGCTCTGGAATTTCCTGATACCTAATTGACTTCCTGTTTATATAACATTTGAAGTACTTGGGAAAAAACAGTTTCTGTGCTGAGTCAGAGCATCTCCTCTCCACTCTCAAATGCTTTGTGCAATGGTGCATAGCACAGAAGGCACTCCAGGACTTCAGTGATGTGGCAGCTGGAGGGGTGTGTGTGCTACAGAACTGGGAGCTGCAGGTGGATAACTGATGTGCAGCCTGGCAGAGGTGAACTCTTCCCCGTGTAGGTACTGAATATACTCTGAGTTGCTGCACATTCTGTTATAGGTCTGGATATTCTGGGGTTGAGAAGCAGGTATAGAAATTTATGTAAACTCATCAGATTTTGGGGAAATGTGAGAATTTTTATCCTTCAAACTCTCATAAAGGCTAAAATGCTGTCTCCTTCCCTCTTTCTCTCTCCCTTTCCACCTGGTTACTTCCTGAAGCCTGGGAATATTCCTAAATGCAGGCTGTTGTAATTACCAGATGTTAGATTGGTTTTGAGCCTCTGAATATTTAGCAAAACCTTTTGGTTTTCTTTCTGAATTTTGCATTCTCTTGAGCCTTAACTTCACACTTTATTCCACTGAAGAACCCCACAGTGCTGCCCAGTGCAGGATTTGGGAGCATGGAGTGAAATGGGCAGAGTGAGGAAATGCTGCTAATCCAGGTGATAAGTAACTTAGAGTGAAAGGAAATGCTTTCCACGCTGGGGAACAGCTTGTGAGTGCCAGGGCTGATCTTAGGTTAGTTCAATCCTCTTCACCAAAACTCACATGATCTGGCAAGAGTGCTGTGCTGTAGGGAGAGCAGTTTTGTGGGTAACACCTCTCTTTTCTTAGCTGCCTTACATCTTCAGTGTCTTTTACTGATGGGAAAGGCTGAGTAGCTGAAGTGTTTGGGAGGGGCAGCTGAGAAGTGTCAGCTCAGCTTGGCTGAGTGACCACAGATTTCTGGTGTCCAGAAATGGCCTTTGTGGGCCTCTTAAATATTTATCAGTTGACACCTTGGCCCTCCTGGTTAGATGTTACATTCCTGTCTTGCTCTCCATTTAAGGAGTGCAATAGCAGTGGTGGTTCTTTATTCTGGATGTAATGTTGCAAACATTTAGTTTTACAGAGTGAGCCATTTATCACTGCTTCTAGTGGGCTTCAAAGCTTTGCAGCTTTTATCACTTCCAATCACAATGTTACTGAGTTGCTTTCAATGTCTGTAGAGGAAAAAAAGCAATATGCACTTCATTTTCTCCCAAGTTTTTCTCATCCTGTCTATCAAAGTGCTGTTTCTTGTTGTCTCCTTCTTCCACATTCCCTTTCACTTCATGGTGTTCCTTCTCTGTTTATTTAGAGATCTCTTTCTTAGATAACTTAGTAGAGAGAGCATTATGTAAATCTTATCAGACTGTTTTTGCCCAGACCTCTTTATAAATACAGCAAGTGGGATTCTTTCCAAATGAAAACTCTTATCCTTAAATCTGGCAATATTCATGGGAGGGGGTGGATCCCACTGTTTCTCTTAGAAAAATAGATTCTTAACATCAAACAGTTTTTGCCCAAACTGCAAACAGAATATCTGTGCTGTTCTGTTATTTTAAGCCTGACATGCTTTTGAAGAGTTCAAGGAAGGAGGATCAGAGCAGGTGATGTTCTAATAAAGTCTGTGCTCTATTATGGAAAAAAAAGATTCAGCAGGAGAAGTTAAGATTTATTTTGCATGTAACTGGACCTTTGCAAGGAGTTTTCAGTCTATTTTAAGAGAAAATACAGGAGAAAAAGGGAAGATCTGTGTGGTGAATGACTCTGAGATCGATCGATTTATTTTTTTTCTTTGTAACAGTAGCAGAACTCTGCCACCTTGACCTCACCAAAGAGGAGTACTTGGAATAAAACCACAGCAAACAGAAGTCTTCACTTGAACCTTCAGTTTTGCTTTGAAGCATATGGGGTATATTTAGTTTTAAAACTTCTGATGAAGACTGAGACAAAGCTGGCTTTCTAGCAGGGTACAGTGTTGTTCCTGAGGTGCTGTGCTTGGTGGGATGATGCACTATGGACTAACATTGCCATAAATCAATGCTAAAAGTGAGGAGAATTCAGAGACAACACCCACTCCTAGCCTAAAGGTTTTAAAACTTCAACACTTGTAATAATAAGTAATGTTTGGGAAGGTTCTCAGTGTTGTCTTCAGGAGAGTGGTTGAACTATAGCTTACTAGTTGGACTTGATGAGCAGATCTAGAAAGATCCAGGATCTAATGGAACCATTTTATTAAGGCAGCATTTGTGAAATGGTCCATGCTTGCTAAAGTTAGTCCTGCTTTGACAGATGTATATATATATATATAAATAAATGAGAAAGTTTATCTACATAAGTGAAATGGGAATGAAAAATTGTATCAGTGTGTCTGCTAAATGAAATTACTGTACCGGCAAAAAGGGAAGATTTGATCTCAGAGGTCTCTCCTCATTTAATTACTGAAATGCAGCTTTCCAGTGTAGCTCCCTAGAGTAAGGGGAATTCATAATTGAGTGTCCCTTGGCTGCAGTGACCCTGAAAGACCCCTGGAAGCCAAAAACCAGCTCCAGGATGCTCTGGGAGTGAGGGAGTTTCACAAGCAGCCCACACTGTAGCTCAGTGCCATTGCTCTGTTGAACCCACCTTTGGCAGGTGAGTTTATTGTAAGGCATCCAAGAGAAACCCTAATGAGCACTAATTAGGGTGTGATAGCAGAACAGAGGCAACAGTCTTAAGACAGCAGACTTCAGTGCAAGTCATGCTTTTCCCTTCCCAGTGGGTTGGAGGTTAAGCACTGTTCTGGTGAAGGCTGATCTGTACATTATATCCACTCTGAAGCAGTTTAAAGTTATCTGGGACATTGTTCTGGTAATGGCTGTGATTAGGAAATCAGATTTCCCACTTCTGATATTGTCACATTGAATCTTATCCTTGTTACATTATAGCTGATGTATTGTTTTGGTCAGCAGAGTATTTTTGTTGGTACAACCCCCCAGTGGTTATTAGCAGTAGCAAAATTATACAAACTGAATGATTAAATTCCTAAAGAGCTGAAGCTTGCATTCAGTACTGGAGGAAGGCTTCCTTTTTGCCTGTAGCTAAAACATAAGAGGATTTTCTTCAAAATATGATTCATTAAAATGTCTATACTAATGACTACAAAAGACAAAAATAAAGCTACAGCAAGAGTCCCAATGGGCCTCTCATTACCAGATAAGTAATCATGAGAGGTATGGGAAGCTTAATTAAATGTCCATGAAAGGGTTTGAATTTATGAATTGTTAAAAGCTGTTCTGGCAAAAGATTGCAAGTGATTAAAACCTGTAAAGTTAATGGAGATTGGTAACATCTGAAATAGTTTTCCTTGTTCTTTGTTGGCTGCCCGGAAAGTGCAAATAATGAGGTTGTGTTTTGGATGGATTTGGAACACAGTGATGAGCATCTCTGTAAAGTATAACTCTATATTCAGGGAATTTCTGGGTGAAATGCAGAGAGGCCTTTGGCCACACCCTCAGAGTTTATTTACAGTATTAGTGAAAGAAAAGAGAGTGTATCTATCCCAAAAGCATCCTCCATCTGTGATGTGGGAAGAATTCTAAGAACTGTTGTATGTTACTCATATATCAGATTATTGATAAAATTCTACAGAGGGGTAGAAATGGGTAGACAGCTTTTCAGTGGTGCATTCATTAACTCTGCAGTGAGTGTCTTTACAATGTAAATTGGGCTTCCTCGGGTTGTGTAAGTGCCACTTAAGTACCCTTAAATATGAAACAGCTGGGGACTGATCAGACCTAGAGTTGTGTCCTGATTTGAACTACCTGCACAGCCCTGGGCAATGCCTGCTGTGCAGTTTGTCCCTGTGTCACAGGGGGATGATAGATGGTGCCTTTGGAATTGGTGTGGCAGTGTTAGGGTGGAGATGAGGATAGGAGATGTATTCCTGGGCAAGAGGGAGAGGGCATCAGTTGCCTGTACCATGAGTGCTGGACTTGGCAGTGTTGATTTAATGGTTGGACTTGATGACCCTAAAGATCTTATCAAACCTAAACAATTCTGTGATTCAGTGGGATTTATTTCTCTGAGAAATCCATTCTGGGAAAGACTGAAATGCCATCTGGCTTTCCCTTTGGTAGTGGTTGACTGTGGATGCTCAGAGCAAGAACAGAGCAGCATTATGGCACTTCTTCTCACACACTTGTTATAATCTGTGAAGAGAAATTCTTCACTTTCCAGAACTTGAAAAGTGGAATTTCAAAACTAAGGAGCAGTTGTGCTTGCAGATTAGTGTCCACTTGGTCCAGGTGCAAGCTGTCCTTGCTTTATGAGGCTCTGGATGGAGTCCCAGCAGTGTGCAGGCCTCTGTCAGCCCAGCAAGGCACATTTATCAGGACAGCACCTGATGGCAGGTCCCAAGAGCACTTGGAAAGATTGGTTTAGGATTGCTGGCTCTTCAGGTAGTTCTCACCTGATCTAGGCACATTTCTTTATATACTTTCTTGGAGTGAATGGCATTGGGGGCAGGCTGGTGTCTCAGACACTCAGGACTAAAGCTGCTTTTTCTAGAAGTGTATCTGGTGCACGTGGGTGACAGCACACCAGGGGAGGGGTGGCAGCTCATCCTGCCCGTGTTTCTGGATTGTAACGTGTGCATTTCTTCCCCCACAGGTCGGTGAGCTGGTAAAGGTCACAAAGATTAACGTGAGTGGTCAGTGGGAAGGAGAATGTAATGGCAGACGTGGTCACTTTCCATTCACACACGTCCGTCTGCTGGATCAACAGAATCCTGACGAGGACTTCAGCTGAGTGTGGCTCAACAGCTGCTCTTACAGATGGGAACAATCTCAACTGGTTTTTATTGCAGATGCCATCAAGACTAAGCTCGGACCGACGCTGCAAGCGGTGTTGCTTGGATAAGCATTCTGATAACCTGCAAACCCCTGGGACTCGACACCACCATTCCTTAAGCAAGGGTCATGTAATTCAGGGTACGACAGTAGCTAACTCGTGTGTCCAGTGGCAGAACTAGGCCATGATTATAGGTTGTAATGCCTGCTTATGTCCACGTGCACAGCAGCCTGGACCTTGCCAGCAGCAGCAGCTGGAGAAAGCAGTGCTCTAGATGTTCAGAGAACATTTACAGCTCACTCCAGGCCCATTGCTTACGTTGCTTCTTCCTCAGGCAATGAACATCAACCGTAGACAATTCAATACCTTGGTAGAAATTTCACAAATTGCTCCTGGAGCTCTCTCCGTGTTTTTTCCATCCTGGGTTCTCTGTCCCAGAAAGGCTCTGCATGGCCAGTTAGCTGTGCACAGCACAGACTGGTGCAGGGCCCAGTGGGGACAGCCTTATGATTTACAGATCCTTACCATTTTCATGGTAAATGACAGATCAAATCAACCTCAGAATTCTAGAAGCTTATGGACACTAGATTGATTTCTTCAGTACTGTTGATGCTTCAAACATAGCAGCTGATTTTAATTTAAGATTTTTATTAACACACAGTATCTCCTTTTATCCACAAATACAAGGCTTATGGAAGTGTAAACCTCCATATCAGTGCTGAAAAATGTGTGCATAGCACTTTAATACGTAGCTTTAAAGCAGTGTTTGATTCACTAAATATACTAAAATATTGACACTGCTTTCCAATAAAATTAAATTGTGTAGGGCTAGTTTAATTTTTCTAGAATTCTTCAATATTGTACAATACTGTTACAGTACAAATCAGTGTCAAACATGGTGAACTGACAAACCAAATATTAGTTTTATTTTAAAGACACTCTGGGGACTCTTCCCGTTTAATTCCCATCTGTAAAATATTTGATAGTGAATTCATGAGGATTTTATTTTTAATAAACTAATGGAAAATAATTGTGTGCTTCTGGATTGATTCTCAAAAGGCATAATAGAGTAAATATGGTTTCCTAGCTCATGATGAAAATCAGTGCATTGAGTAGGCAGTATTATACACTGCTTAATGGTTGGTTTTTAGTCTGTTCTTCTAATTATCTGGTTTTCTCTAATATAAATCAGAATGGATTTAGTAAGTTTTGTAAACTGAAATTAAACACTGACGTAACTCTCCCTTGCCTGTACCCTGGGTTGTTTTCCAAGCACAGCACTCTGGTGACCAAACTAAATTTTGTAACTTTGACTACAGTATAATCCATGCAGAAGGGTTTTTCTAAACAGTGTCAGAGTGAAGCTGTTGGGTTTGGTTGCCCCAAACCCATGTGACCGCAGTGGCTCAGAGGCTGCACCTGCTGCAAGGCACCAACCCTACAACAATACTGGTAACACTTTACCTCAGAACTCTGTAACATGCTGGAAGTTATAATATTTCTGTTCTATTTAAGTACTAGTTGTTTTACTTCAAAACTAATCCATCAGCAAGTCTGAGTAATGTTCAGGTTATGGGCACTCATTAATTCTGTGGACTAATGTTAATCACACTTGTCCATCACCAGTCTCATGAGCACTACTGAGGATTATTACCAAAAACTGACAGCAGGGACAGTGGGGTAAGAATGGAACCAAGGAATTGCAGCTCTGTTCTACCTTGGATTGCTGTTCTGGTTAGGGTGACGTGCCAGTGACTGTGGGAGCTCTTCTAGCTTAATACACAATTTACTTTGAGGGGAAAAAAATTGAGAAACTCACTCTAGGTTCTGTAACTCATCAGGTTCTTTAAGGCTGATTTGTATTTTTCCTCTGATGGTGATACTCACTGCAACTGTTCAGGGGGTTTTGTTCAATAGCTGCACTCTAAATAATGGACTTAATACTGAGTTTTTCAGTTGCCCTTATATGCTTATATTTTTCTTCAGGTATTGCAAAAGGAACATAATAAACAGTGTCCTCAGAGTGACACTGTTCTGAAGTATTTTTGCCAATTGCAATTAATGAAAGCCCATATATTTGTACCTTTCCAATCAGGAATTAAGATACCAAAAGAACATTTTTCTGGAAGTTTTATTATGCAAACCTTACCTTTTTAATACGAAAGACATGAATTGAATTAACTAGCAAATACCCTGCAAACTTTGTAGATGTGGTTTTGTTAAGACTGTATAAATTGTGAATATTTGTACACTTTGAAAGAGCAAAATAAAGAAACTAGAGGAGTCTTAATAGCTGCTGTTACACTAGAATCCCAAGTTCTTGTCAAGCAGTTTTTTTTAGCTGACTGATACCTTAAATGCAACTGTTTTCCACTCTTCAGTTCTAAGCTGAAATGTGATTTTGTTTCATAGGTGATAGAAAGGAGTATGCATTTGGACAAAATAGACATTTCAACTTGTCAGGCTCTTCAAGGCAAATAGGTAGAACCTCTGTCCATGAACATGTAGATGAAATCCTTTTGTGGCCTTTGTTTAACCTCTTCGATTTGTTCCCTCCCTTCTCCCAGTGCGTGCAAAAAAATCATTGCTCAGAATGCTGGTCACAATCTTTTGTCTCTCCCTTGGCTGTGGTTTTGGTCTCTTGTGCATAGGCAGGTGTTAGAACTAGAATAATCATTTCTAGAAAGACACCATGAAAGCAGAATGCTCAGTTACACTGTGTTCTTCTGGTGCATTTACACGTTATATCACACTAAAAAGTACAACTGGCTGCTATGGTTTTTTAATATATATTTCATTTTGGTAAGCCCCAGCCTTTTTACTAATATATGACCTGGTTAAATCTTGTTAATCTGTTTGAATTGTATTTGTTAATAATGCAAATATTTCTAATCATCTTTAAGAGTAAAACACTTCCTTTTTGTTAATGGTTTTGGGGAAGGATTCTAACCAAACCTGTTTGAAGAAAAATATGAACATGTGCCATTGTATTATAACACTATCCACTTTCTTGACAGTTAAAGTCCTTTTTTATTTTTTTGTAGCATGTAATGTATATGTTCATAGTACGTGAAGTAAATAAAAGTATAGCCAAAACTTTGACTCAGAGTAATTCTCAATCAGTTCTTGGAGTACTTGGATTTAATAATTAAAAATAGAGAGGGTATGGCCTCAATTTTTAATTGGCCGTGGTATGAAAATAATTAAACACAACCCTACAGAAGCAAGACAAACTAAGGTAACTGAGTTAACTTAGCAAACAATAAAATATGGCTTTTTTGAAAGAAAGTGACTTTCTGTAATTAAATGAGTCAAGGGGTTGGGGGAAATGTATATTCTCATCTCAAAAAAAAAAAAAAAACCCTTGTGAGGGATGTTAAGATGAGATTTTGTAGCTCTTGCTCTCAATTCTGCCTGCACAAGTATGTCAGGGAATAGTCTGGGGATTTTTTGGATGGGGTGTTCAGGAATATAAAAAGCTGTTTATGTCTTCTTAGAAATATCAGTGAAAACAAAGTTACACGAATAGCAGCAAGAATCTCCTGCAGGAGTCTATGAATGGTTCAGAATGTTTTTATGTGTGGTGGTGGGAGAGCAGCAACTCAGTGAAAGGCCAAGGTGTGCAGGTGCTTCAAGGGCTGAAGGACAGAAAATCAGGACCAGAGTCCCAGGGGGGGCAATGTTTGTAACATCAACCTGCATTAAAGCTGCTCCTACCGTGCTATTCCTTAGAAACTGCCAGGGGACAGTGGCCCTTGGGCCCCAAGGGTAAGAATCTCGATGTGTCTCCAGACAATCAAGATTGTTCTTTTGGCTCCAGATGGAAAAATTTAATTTTTCATAGGTAGAAGCCTCCAGCTTTGCTCCAGTGCTCACTGCAGAGCTGCAGTGCAAGGTGCCTTTTAATGAGATTAGCTGAGAGACTTTCTGCAGCCAAAAGGAAGAGGCTGTGCCTGCCCTTCCCCATCCCCTCCTGCCTCACCTTGCCCTCCCCTGGTGTTTGCAGAGCTCCCCTGAGCTGCTGGAGCACAGGGCAGAAAACTGCTTTTCCTTTTCCATTCCCTCTCCTTTCAGCTGGGGGTTTTGGCTGCAGCAGTGGTTGAATGAATTCATGTGAAAGTTCAGGGGGCAAAGGGCAAGCAAGGATTGCATCAGCAAATTGTGCTGTGAGTATTTCCTTGGATTAGGCTGTTTATTACTCATGCTTTGCCAAATCCCTGACCAATTTCCAAATATCTGAATGCCGTCTGTAATGAGTGCATTCAAAAGAATTTAAAGTATTCACACAATATGCTATTATTCAGCAAGGGTACCAAGAATGCACCTCACTTCTGGCAGTTAAGTCTGCTAGAAGTGTCCTGATTTATTCATATTCTTGAACTCTCTGCAACCTGAGTGCCTGCTGAACACAAGGACCACAGAAAAATTCCTAAATTGATCCAAATTTAAATTACTGTGCACAGCTCCCCAAGTCTCTGCTGAAAAATAGACTTTTATGGTCAATAAAGTGCAGAAATGATTTGCAAGATTTAAAAATTTAGAGATAGTGACTGTGCACTCCTGGGACCTTTTGAGTGCCCAACTTTCTATCACGTATTTACCAGCAATTCAGAAGTAAACATTTACAATGATTCCAAATTTCAGCAAAATCAGTATTTTCTTATCTTATTTGAAATAAATTTTAAAAAGCAAATTTTTTTCTGCACTTGACACCTAATTTTCACCTTAGTCACTGATGCCTTTGTTTCTGTGTTTATGAAATCCTGATTAGATGATCCTGATCTGTGAAAAAGAAGGCCTAAATATCCCTTGAAAACAGAGCACTGATTTTCTGGGCAAGTGATACCAAAATAATTCTGTCAAGTTTTTAGGTTTATTTGTAGGAAGACCATAAGGTTATGTTGATCTTGCAGACCCTAAAACTGTTGTTCATCAACTGAAAAAAATAAATCAGGCCAGCAATAAACTATTGAAAAAATGTGCTTTGAATGGTGTTCAAGGTGTGTGCCCTCAGTCACCCATCAGGAGCCCGTGTCAGTGGGCATGATACAATAAATGGGGATACCTGACTTTGTGTCCAGGGTGCCAGGGCCAGCTCTGTCTCTGCTGTCAAAACTTGCAAAGGTCTCTGCACTTCTCCCGTCAGAAGGGCTGAGCATCCATAGCTTGCACTTCCAAGGAGACTCTGGGAAGAGAGACAAGACTTCATTCACAGCTACCCTGAGCAAATTACAGAATCGTGGAATGGTTTGGGTTGGAAAGGACCTTAAAGCTCATCTCATTCCAATTCCTCTGCCGTGGGCAGGACACCTTCCATAAGAGCAGGTTGCTCCAAGCCTCATCCACCTTGGCCTTGAACACTTCCAGGGATGGGGATCTTTGAAGATCAAATTCATGCCAATCGTGCATAATTCCCTTTTAGTTTTCTAAACCCATTCTGATTTCAGAAATCGAGGCATTATCTCAGTTATTTAAGTGAATGCTCCTTTTGTTCTTCAGAAGTACTGTGAGAGGAACTCATGAAACATTCAATTTCACTTTCTAGATTTTCTAGCCTCTTGAAACTGAAATTACAACGTGCTATGCACTGGAGGTGATACTTTGAGCAAACACCCTGGAGAGGCTGCAGAAACCTGGATCTGACCGTCTGCCTTTGGGTCACAGATCCACCCTTCCATGTGGAGCACAGGCGATTTGTACCGAAACAGCGAGAGAGGGTAATTTAAACAGTGCTGTCAGCGTCTGAGGGCGGCACAGACCCCGAGAGAACGGGCGGCACTAACCCGAGAGAACGGGCGGCACAAACCCGAGAGAACGGGCGGCACTAACCCCGAGAGAACGGGCGGCACTGACCCGAGAGAACGGGCGGCACTGACCCCGAGAGAACGGGCGGCACAATCCCGGAGAGAACGGGCGGCACTGACCC